>JBBJLR010000007.1:9259929-9287693 GCA_037577145.1 Brachypetersius gabonensis | reverse complement strand
CTTGCCTTTTCCTCGCCTGCTCCTCCGCACAAACAAGTAGGAGCAGCTCATCACTGTGGTCCAGGGATTTCCTGAACGTTATGATTTGCCCATTATTTTTCGAAGCCAAATTTTCCTAAAATATAATCCACCTGGTCCTTGTCAAATCTGAAATAGGTTTTGAACCTCCTGCTCCTGGATCAGCTGGTGAAATTCCCCGAGTTTTTGAAGAATGGGGTGAACCCAAACACTACGGCGTTTTTTTTGCGTAAATAAATCTGCGTAAATTTTCTGCATAAATAAATCGTGTACAGAGTTACAGAAGGGGTTTTTCATCGGTGGAAATCCATTGCTGAAATTAATGGAGAGCGTGTCTGATGGTTGCTCAGCAACGACAGACACTCCCTGAGCTCAAGCGCCCGAGCGCTTTTGAAAAAAAGAAAAAAGCGACGCGCCTCACGTTTTCCATGCGTTTTTAGGCGAGATTTGTGAACGGCCCCTTACAAAATAAGTTACACCAGCGAGTGGGAGATGATGAATGACACCACACGCATCTATTCACTGACCACGAACTTGACATTTTGGTTAATGTCTCGCGGACGAAAACTTAGTTGTAACGCAAGCGTTACTGAATATGTAGCGAGTAAAATATTACTGAAAATTGATTAGTAATTCCTTCCTTTTTTTCAAGCAAGACAATATGTATGGAAATTTGCACTGTAATTGACATAATATTATATTCAGAAGTTATATTAAAATGATTATAAAATTATAATTATTAAAAACACTTTTGCTTCATAAGTTCTTCAAAAGTATTATAACTGGAAGAAATAGGTGCCGTTATTGTGCCAATACAATGTCAGTTATACAATAAAACAGTAGGATCTTGTGTCATCAGTAAATACTGACACAAGCTGTTGATAAATACACAAGTGTTGCTCTTTAAATACATTATTCAAATAATGTGCTACCAAACACTGAACATGACCTTCAAGTATGTGCCTTCCTTCACTTCCATATATGAGTCTTCAATGCCATTTACATTACACTACAGAACATTACAATCATTTGGTAGACGCTTTCATCCAAGAGATAAATATTTGATAAATAGTAGCAATGCCTCAAAAAGTTATAGACTGTTCCCTACAGCATTTATTTCCAGTAAATCATTTCAAATTATATCAAGCCAGATGAGATCATTTAATAATTAAATCTACCTCAATTAAACAACATCTACTTCTGCTGTGTCAGCAACTGTACAAACAAGCCCTTCTGCCACCACATCTGATAGTGATCAAAGTTTCATAGGTCTTGAAAAATGTAATATAAGTGATGCTCAACAGCACCAGGTGTTGGTTGTCTACCCCAGAGCTTTGCATAGTTATTACGAGGAATTACTACAAACAACCTTTTGAAGTATTCCAGCATTTATGAGTCTGAATTTGATGCCAGAAAACCTCCACTAGATTTACTCTTTGTCCATGCAGCACCTCAGAACTGCAGTATCATGTGAACGATGACTGTTCCACTCTTGGCAACCAGTAGTCTACTATGTCTTAGTGATTTAATAAGAAAGGTAGTTACAGTTCATAATTCATGAAGGAGTTCATTGTAGCTCTTGTCGTGCTTTTGTCTCATTGCATGCCACCACTTTGTATTTTTACAGCTACCTCTCTTCTTTGACATATTTCTAAGTGTTCACTGCTCCAAGGCACTATCAGTCAAGCAGTGTATTTCAGTCTTTCTTCTATATAATAGCAATAGGTCAGTTATAATAGCTTATTGACCAACGGCCATTTATCAGCAACTTAATGTATGGTAGATGTTGCAAGCTTGCCAAACTGAACATAGATGTGTTGTACACTTCTTTTTGTAAACATATGAAGACCACTTATTCGGATCTTTGGTTATGCTGCACCATGAATGTTTTTCTCTTTTAAGACTTACATTTCTGATATTTCATGTTACATTTTTCTGACTTGGCACTATTCTCATCAGTCAGACTGATGGATTTAGGACTGCGGCTCCAAACTTCACTGAACTATTCCCGCCTGAGGTTAACTGATAAAGCTAAATGAGGCAGGGATTAATTTTGAAGGCTCAGGCTGGTATCTCTTCTTCTTTGCTACTGGCTTTTGCTGACAAGAGCAACACATCAAGGTTCATTTACTAAGTCTTATGAAGAATACGATGACCTATTAGGCTCTTATTTATATTATCTAAATATAGAATTTACTTATTGCCTTTGTTGATTTAGTTTTGATAATATGGTCGTTGGAACATTTTTGTCTAAGCCCTTTAAAAAAGATACCACAAAGTATTATTTACCACAGAGTGCAAGTGGGAAGAACTAGGCTGGTGGCCTAGTGGTTAGGGTGTTGTCCCTGAAATCAGAAGGTTGTGGGTTTGAATCTCAACACTTCTAGGGTCATCACTGCGGTATCCTTGAGCAAGGTACTATCCCCTCGCTTGGTGAATGGGTTAAATGCAGAGAAAAAATTTCATGCTGTGATGTGTTCATGCATGACTATAAACACACCACAGCAAGGGACCACTTTACTTTTAGAGGTAAAAAAAAACCCATCACAAATTATTAAAGTTTTTGACAATCGAAGAAACTTTATATTAAATGGAGCTTTAAGCTTTACAGGGTTCTTAATCTCATTTCCAAAAAATGTTCCTTTAAGAAACATCCACGGAAAGGTTTGCTATGTAATAGTTTGTCTATAGCATCACGCAAAAAACCCTTTCTGGCACCCTTGTTTTAAAGAGTGTAGGTGCACCGAAAATTCCAAATCAGAAATAATCCACCTACTTAAATTACAATATAATTTAACGGCTAATTAAAAGGCATATATTTGAGAATGAATCAGACAAGAGAATGGATAAATATATAATAATAGTGTAAACAAAGAATGAAATGATAAAATTATAAATAAAACATCATTTTAAACACAATATCTTTTTGCAAGACAAAAATGTTTATTGCAACCCAAACACAATGATTACCTCTCTATGTCTTTTGCCCTGTTGCCCTTTCTCTTACATGAAAGTCCTTACATGAACTACCAGTGGAACACATTGCAGTCTCTAACATCCTTGGATAACACTCTCATGTCATCCTCTTTTAGTTCCCCATAGAACCTTTCACTGGATGGTTTATTAACCATTTTGTAAATGAAATGTGCATGTGTCAAAACCCCCTTTATAGTCTAAAGAAACTCCACATAATACAAAGGCTTTGTTTTCCATTGAACTTCAGATCAAAGCGCTGTGCTTCCACCTTCGTCCCTAGAGATGTTTTCAGGGTCTTGGGTCTTTTACAGCATTTACAGTGAAAACTGGCCCCTGTAAACATCCAGATCTCAATCTGACTAATGATTCCGCATATGAACTAAAGTTCATAAACGGTAAAGGTTAAAAGGAGAGAGTGTCTACCAGGCCAAGCACATCTACACCGATAAAATTAGCTGACTCTACAGCTCCAGGGCAGCTGATCATTGGTCCTTCAAAATGCTCATTTTTCATGTATCTTTCTGAGGAAAAAAAAGAGAACAGTAAAAAAGCAATTGTTATCGAAATGTCTCAAGGTCATTATTTATAAAACAACAAATCGATGAGGTGTCTTGTGTAATCATTTATCCCCTCATAAGAATAAGACATCGTTTCTGCTGAATGTTTCAGGGCATTGACTTTAGACTCATAAGCATTTTCTCCACCCACACAGAGAGAGCATCCAGTCTCCAGTCTCCGCACACACAGACACACACACAAACAGAAAGCATCTAGTTTCCACACACGCAAACAGACAAATACACAATGTACGCAGCATCTAGTCTCCAAAGAGCTCTCGATTTGCCCGATGGAGGATTTCTGAGCACAAAAGCTGAAAAACCTAATGGAGGATTAGTGGAGATGACTGGAATTGAGCCCAGGCAGGCATAGATTATACAAATACAGTGCAGTTGATGGTTTACAGGGGAACAAAATAGCTGAGAACAAGTTAATAAACTATGGCCTGAGACACAAGAGAAAGAAAAGAGGTTGGAAGAAGTGTCCTTGCCATCATATCACATGTAGCCTGTAACAGTGAGACTGGGGAAGACATGGGGAACTGAGGGGACGACTGTGGAGGGAAAAAAAAGGTGCGCTATAGTGCCAAAAGGAACAAAGGAGACAAAAGCAGGCTAATTATCAGTCTAACCCTCGGTGAAAAAACCCAGACGCAATTCACACCTGACATCTGGTTTTCAGAAGACCGTTAATTGCACTGTCAGGCAGTTCGGTTTCTTGATAAGGAACACACACAATGTGTGCTTCACATATGCAAGCATGCATACACACACACACACACACACACACACACTCAAACACACACATACATCACTATGGCAGAAATGCATGACGTCTGCTGTTTCTTGTGGACCTGATCAAATATGTGCCACATTATTCAAAATTAAAAGAACAAAGGCATGTCTGGTCCAACAACAATGTTTGAGTATTTAATGTTTCCCTGTCCTGCTGCAGTTTCAGTGTGCCAACAGTGCCCCCTACCATGCCTCCATGGCTCTGCACAGAAGGAAATCTTGTAAAAGCTGCAGAGCTTGGGTTTTAGACAAGCTTGGTCTTGGACTAAAACCATACAGCGAATGGGTTTTGGACAACACTCCAGATTTAATACACTTCCTAAATAGGCAAGGCAAGACTATTTATATAGAACATTATCATATTCCTCTTCTTTTCCAAACAACGTTTGGGAATTGAGCAGAAAAATTGCTGAAGCTTGGAAAGTGAAATCATCAGTTTCATGATGTGCCAAAGGTTTTCAACAGGTAACAGGTCTGGACTGCAGGCACGCCGGTTTAGTTCCTGGAACCATCCACCATCTGCCTATGCTGTTATGTGCAGAATTTGTTTTACTGAAATAGTCAGGGACTTCCTTGAAAGAGACGTCCTCTGTGTGGCAGCATATTTTGCTCCAAAAGCTGTATATATTGTTAGCATTAACAATATATACAGCCAGATGGCCATTCCCCTCTTTAACCTAGAGGACATGGCATCCGTGATTTTCAAAAGCATACAACATCTCAGTCCATCTTAATTGTGCACAGGCTCAGAGATGGTAGTAGTGTTTCTGTATTATGGTCCTTTTTTTCTCATATGTCATATCATGTGATCACTTTTCCATCTTGTTTTAATTTAATTTAATGTAAGTCTATGAGACAAAAAAACTAGACAGTGATATCTTCTTCACTTAGATTAGCTACTTTGTACTTTTACAGAATTTGGTCATTGGGGGCCTGAGACTGGATACTTGGGGTGACATACATGAAGCAATCCATAACCTTGCTTAGGAAAAGGAGATCTGATATTACTCAATAATTATGTTATGTTTTTCAAAAGGGCTTTGAGAACAGCAGTCTTAAATGATGCTGGGAACATATCTGGTAGAGGAACGCTGTTCACAATTCACAGGGTCCTGGATGCTAAATAGATAAAAAAAAGACTTTTAAAAAGCTTGTGGGCAGAGTGTCGAGGCAACAAGAAGCAGTACTAGGAGCTGTGCTATCACTATCAGTAAATTCAGACATGAATGTCACATATTTTCTGTGTGTTTACATAGACTGTGTGCCATGGTTTAACTGGATGAAGCTAATGCTTTGTCAAATATTTATGATGCAAAGTTGCAAATGTATTACACATTTTAGCTAATAGAAGTAACTGTATAGGGGGATTTGTTAACATATCCATGGGGGGCAAAAAGAGCATGAGTGATGTTAATGTTCCAATTAATAACATATAATTATATTATCTTGTTTAACTCAAAATGTGGAAACTATCTTTGAAAATCTCATAATCAGAGGTGAAGTTTTGTAAAACGCACCAGTTAAAATAAAACAGATAATGCGTTCAGAAATGATTGAGAGAGAATTCATTGATAAGACATGGATAGTAAAATTCTTGGAGAGCTTCTCATCACAAAATAAAGATTTTCAAAGGAATTAAACTCTGTAGATATCACTTGCACATATTCGAGCAGCTTCGCCTCCAAGTGACTCATTGGAAATCATTTTAAATTACAAAAAGGACTTAAAACAGTCTGAAGTAAATATAAAATCTGGTGTATGTTGGACTGATTAAATCTGAGTTTGGATTGCACTGTATTCACTATCAGAACTAGAAAAATTTCAAGCTGTCTTGAGAGCTACTGTAGCAGGGACCCTGCAGGGATCAATGGTAGCCCTTCAGTGCAGTTGTCACAGCTGGTGTTCAGAGGATGTGCTGTGTTCTGTTGCTGCCACAACTGTGGAAGTTTCCCCAGTGGCAGGGTTGTGCCAAGGGCAGAGGAGAGAACGTGGCAGAGAAAGACTGATTTGTGTAAATACAGTTCTTCCTTTTTTTGAGAACCCAATGTGAGGGGATACAAGTGAGAGAGGTAGAGAGAGGGTGAACTGTACCTATAGCATTTCTGGTGAATGGGATGGCATCACAGCTGTCATCCCAAGGAAGAAACTCCGTTTCACCCAGAATCATGTCCTGACAATGTTGTGACTGTCATTTCTCACTATCATCATTTGAAAATACCATAACATCTTCCATATGTTTGCTGACACCACCTGGCTGCAGCTCGGCTTTGGTCACAGACTTTTTTGGCTGTACAGGCTCAGTCCATTCTGGAGGTGTGATATATTTCTGCATACTCCAGGTTCCATCTGTTCCTGCTGCTTTGGTGGTGCCCATTCTGCTTGTATGCAGTCGCCACATTTCTTAGGTTCTGAATAAAGAAAAATTTCCAGGAGAATTTTTACACCAGTTCCATTTGGATGCATGTCATCTAATGCAAGAAGCTATTTGCATACCAAGAAAGATTAAAGTTAAAAATTAGGTTTAAAATCAATTGATTGCATGTCTAACGTGTTCCAACTCTCGAGTGCGAGAACATATTATATCCCTGGGCCAGAAGAGTTCCATTAATGACTGGGATCAGTAATTAGTAGAGAATATTAAAAAGTTTGGTAAATTCCTTTATTAGAAACTCTGTGTTCTTTGTTCAAGTCATTGTTTTTTATGTGCACAATGATCTGACTAATCAAGAGGTTTCATCAATATTTATTTTGAATCATGATAAAAGTGGAGCTTTACTCTATGATTCAACTCTGATGACTGAGTCCCCACCAATCAGCATGCTGGATGCTGCAGTATCCTCTGTCATGTGCCTCAGCAGGCCTTCTGTCCAACCACTTGGCAGGCAGTATGCCAGTGTTTGTCCTGTCCAACACATAATTTCCCACACCTCTACCGTTCCAGTCTAATTTCTTTACTATTGAGTTCTCAAATGAGCGTCCAAATCTATTTGTCAATCACACCAGCGGAGGCCAACTAACTTAGTCAGCAAGCCTCAGATCTTGTCATGACCACCCAGTCGAAGTGTCTTTTGGGTTTAGCACCAAGCTGGGGGAGCTTGTGCTTGACCCAGTCCATTTACATACAAGAAACATACAAAGTTTTGTTCATAGCAGTAGTAATAAGAACTCAGAAAGGTTTCATGTAAAAATGTTATTTTGCAATAAATTGAGAAAAAAATTTGGTTAAATTAAATTCAATATATTTCTTTTAAAACCATTCATGGCAGAATGATACATGTAGGATGTTGTATAATATAAATAATATAGCATTTAATATTGTAAATATTCGTACCCCAGTGAAACAGGCAGTCATGAATGAGTTAAATTAAACAAAATTCAATTAATGAAATGAATTAAATGAAATTCAAAAAAAGTGAAATATACTTGGGAACGTGATTAAATTACAATTTCACAGGATGCCAGTGATAGTGATATGTGGTCTTGTAAAAACGTATAGTATAGTTGTTCTGCTATAACATTTGTATTTCATTCAAATGTTATTATGTCTTACATTTCTAGTGTAAATTAAAAGGAAAACCACTTTGTACATTTAGTATGACCTTTACCACCCTCTACCAGGGGTAGTAATAAATATGGAGCTGACTGAAAAGTAATTAAATGTAATTTGTTTACATTAAACAAATTGTTTGCAGTCCTGAATTAATTGAAGTTTCCTGCTATTATCTAAGATCAGTACTGTTATTCCTCTTTGGTGGTTGAGGTCAGGATTTGGTTAATGAATTTAAACTTATATGTGTTCAATAGTTGATTAGTCAGTTGATCAGATGGTCAGCTGATGCAGTGCCTTTCTGTACCTGCCATAAACACACCTCAGCTCTCCTGATTGGGCCTGTTTTAGCCCATCATGGATATTGTCCTGACAGAGAAGTGTGTGAAGTGGTTCAAGTGCCAGTAACAGGTGTTGGGGAGAGAGAGAGGGAGGCCAGTGTGTCTAAGCCTGGGCCATTCTCAAACTGGACTGAGGGACAGCAGGTAAGCTACATCTATACACTCTATTCATCTCCAAGGCTACTTAATATTTAAATACAAGAGTCAGAGAAAGTTTTTGTACTTCACTGTTGTTGAAACGTACTTAACTTTAATGTACATTGTTGTGCCAAAATTTTATTGCAAGTAATTTTACACCATTTGAGAAGGAACTGATAGGACAATGACAAGAATCTTTTGTTTAAATTCTTATGGATCAATAAGAGCACTGGCTATAAACAATTCAAGCAAGCATTAAACATGACTAACATTATTCACTGTGAAGTACTGTTTGTTTGTATACTTTTAGAAAATGTATAAACAAGTCATTTGTCATGTGACACTTTTGGCTGTGTTATTGGAGGTGGATTCTGGAGGTTCCTAACCCCCTAAAGATGTATGGGTTGTATCTGGAAGCAGTGAATGACTACATCAATGAGTCCTATGGGGAGGACGTTTGGAGGCTCATTGAGGCCAGGGCTGAGATCCCTCACCTCAAGTTTGTCCGCCACCAGATGTACAAGTAAGACTCTTTTCATGATTCAGCTTCTCCGAATGAACCTAGTTGTGGATGAAAATGAGCTGGTAATTATGCATGACAAAAGTCAATTTCTAGGAGCATGTATAATCTCTGTCTATGTTTTTCTTAGCAGCAGCTTATACGCCTAGAATGGTAATGTAAATCTAATTCTAAATATGTAACAAAGAAACTTTAAATCTCTTTTGTAAATTCATTGCAAACGTGTATTTGTTTTATGCAGACACAGCTTATTAGGTAACACTGGACTATTATTGTATAAACCCCTTTTGGGTATCTACACATTTTAAAATTAAAACATTTGAATTTCTTGTTCTAGTGACAACCTAATCCTTCGCCTGGCTAAAGCAGCGGGAGAAGTTCTAGGAAAAACTCATGATGAACTGATGTATGCCTTTGGGGTCTACATGGTCAAGCGAATAGGAAACTATGGCTATGAAAGAATTCTCAAGGTGACTGTGAAACATATTAGCCAGTCTTAATAATTTGAACCTCTTGAACTCCTTAAACTGCACGATTACTATTTAATTATTTGCCGTAAGGTACATTATCCAATAAGTACTCTGAATTATTCACTAACATCTATGAAAGTAATTTATGTTATGCAGTTGTGGGAGTGAGGACCCACCGACAGGGCCATTAGATCTCATGCTGTGATCATTTCTCTCTCTCAGATTGAATTACTTGTGAGATTTTGGACCCCTTTATCCACCTATGTCTCTCTGTGTATCTCAGGTGCTGGGCCGTAATGTGCGCGACTTCATCAACGAGCTGGATAATCTGCATGAATATTTCCGGTTCTCCTTCCCCAAAGTGCAGCCTCCCAGTTTCTGTGTGGAAGAGGAGTGTGAGACAAGTCTGACACTACATTATCGCTCCACCAGGAAGGGCTTCACTCAGTTTGTCAAAGGTAAGCCCACACACATATGATTTTTAAGTGTGAAAATCAATATAAATATCTATTACTCATTATGTTTGCTATGAAATAAGAGTTTATGTGCAATCAATGAGAATAAATGCACCAAAACTGCAAAATGTCATAATCTAACTTCCACAGTTAGTTGAAATAAATCCTTTTTTTTTTTTTTTTTAAATGTTGTTAGGATAGCGCCCACATACAGATCTACATAGTTTCAAAAGGGAGTTGGAAAGAAAAAAAAAGTACATAGACAATGCTTCTGGTATGGAAATAAACATTCAAATATTAAAAATGCTCTGTGGAGCAGGGTTTAAAAGTTTAAGATGAATATCCATGGCATTTTCCACAGAATTAATAGTCATTTATTGAAGCATGGCTCTGAGCAAAAAGTCTCCGCTTTGCACAATACTCTTTACCACAATTAGAACAACAAAGTATTTTTACTTCATCATTTGGCCTACGACCCTGAATTTCTAAAGTGTTTGCTCTACAGGGCAGCTGTCTCAAGTGGGCCGGCAATTTTATAACACAGATATAGAAGTGGAGATTTTGTCTAAAGAGGAAACAGAGAAAATGACATATGTGGTAAGTCTTCCAGAACGTAAGCATTTAAAAAAAAAAAAAACAAAACACTGAATAGTAGACCAAATACATTTAACATTAACATAGTAAATAGTGATTTTGTGTGCATCGTTTTGTTCACGTAGCCATTCCCAGACCTCTCCCTGAGGAAACCCAGTAGTGCTTGCAGCCTCAAATAACTGGTTTGGCTCTTCTTTATTAGATTTAGTCGGGTGTGCTGATCATGGAATTTCACTAATGGCTGGAGACACTGAGGAGAAATCTAGAACCAAACCTGTGTTGTTTTTTTTCTTGTTTGTTTGCATTTATTTTAACGTTATTTTGTGCTTACTGCTTAGATTAATTTCTTTTGCACAGGTACTGTAGTCAAAAATATGGGAGTTCTATAATAATACTGGGTGTATTGTACATTTTCAACTCCTGTACTTCTGTAGGTGTATAAGATGAACTTTGACAATGCTGCGTTTAAGCACCGGATGCCCCAGCAGAAGACAGCTCCTGGGTATGAGAAGCTCCCAATGAAGAGGGGAATCTTCTTCGACATGTTCCCCTTTAGTGTAATCTTCCGTAGGGACATGACAATGTATCGCATTGGAGATGGCCTGAAGGAGGTGTTCTCTGATCTGCAAGGCAAAAAGGTCAATGAGGAGTTTACCCTCGTGAGGCCCATGCTGGAGTTCAGCTGGGATAATGTAAGTGTCCGGCCAGGGTCACGTTTCAAACATTAAAAATGGATTTCTTGAAAGATTTTTTAGAAAATGCCACCTATTTACACAGAACAATGAATCTGCCATATATTGTTGAAAGTGGTTCTATATAGCTTCAAAACAAGTACATATACCTCATACATGTAAACACTAGGGACTCTGTGGTAGCTGTATCATGTTTGTCTAATAAAAACATTCCAAACATGAATACTGTCGAACCGTCAGTACAAGATGCAACAAAGAGCACTAAATCACCACTGATACATACACTCTTACTGTCTCCTTACATTTAATCTTCATATGAAACAACATCAGAAAAATATGGCTGAATTGTTTGTATACTTGTGCAAAAATAGTTTCATCAGAATTTGTTATGAAATAAATAAATTAGGAACAATATTGTCAAAGGACAATAAGATGAATGTTGAAGGAAAAAAGCAGATGTGTTATGAAATGAGCATTTTCTGTTGGAAAAGTCAGAGCATGCAAAGCATATCTCTTGCTTTTGACAACAAGATCACACAGTTACTGCACCTGCAGCTGTGCTGAGCAGTGGAACATTCAAAGTGTGTACTCCCCCTCAGATCTACACTCACCTCAACAATGTGTTTGAGCTGCTGTCAAAAGCCGTGGTAGAGAGCAAGCAAAAGGTCAACATCCCCAAACTCAGCAAAGAAGAGCCGGAGGAGAAGGAGGAGAGTGAGAAGCCAAAAAAGGAAGAAAGAGGTATACACACTGCCCTCACTTTGAAATCTGTTGGCAGAGAGTAGCACAACAAACATTTCAGCCTGCACAACTCCATTTTCACAGTGAAGTGCTGGACCTAAGAATGAAATGTGTTTTATATAACGGTCCCAAATGTTCACTTTCCTGCGACAATGATGCTTTCAGAATCAGCTAAACAGAACCCGATTATTATCCATACAGAATTATTTCTGGTTATGCAAGCAGATTTTGTTTTATTTCCTATTCTCTATTAGATATAAAGGCAATGGAGGAGATGAAAGGAGCAGATCAGGAGTACAGCAGTACCCTAACCCAGTACAACAGTTCTGCCAACTCTGGAGGAGAGGACATTGAATTACTTGCCTTCCAGACAGTCACCGGTTAGATGTCCTACTATAACCTCTATAATATATGTAAAGCTTTTAACACACTGTGTGGATTAGTTTGAACATATGTATCAATCTATGCTAAAGAATAACAATTAGAAGTAGGCTTGTATTAAAAATCCAGACATCTGCATGACCAAGGGGAGCCATGCTTTTCTCTTTTCATGTTTAGGCAAGTGCAGTGAAACTATATTTGAGGACATGCGTGAGCCACCCAAGAAGCCTCTCCATCTGAAAGGCCAAATGAAATATGTTCCTCAGTGGGATTCCCTAATCTTCCTCGGCACACCCATGTAAGCTTCCATTGTTCCAACCATGCTTGCAACATGTCATGAATTGTTTCTTTTTTGTTTTTATTCCTTACAAGTGATCATCTTAAAGCATACAGACTACTCATCAGCAAGTCTGATCAGTTAGACGCCAGTTCACATTTAGACTATGTTCACATTTGCATGCCCTAGCATTCTACAAATCAAGCTGCAATGTCTAAAATAGTAAAGCAAAAGCTAAATGAGACGCTATGCAAAAGCCCTGCTTGATTCAAATGATGCTACTCAAAGGATGAGTTCCTCTCCTCTCCATAGAACTGTGTTCTATTGTCCAATTCGGTTTTCAGTATTGAGACAGTGGAGGACATGATTAAAATGGGCGTTTACGTCAATGACCTCAACCTGCATGACTCCAGCAGAGAGCTCATCCTGGCAGGAACTCAGCAATCAGCCGAGCTGCAGCTGGCTCTTGACCAGGTACCAACACTTTGTTCTCAAAACCATGGGGCTGCATTTAAGAAAAAGCCTCAAAGTAATTCCAACATGTGACTAGCATATGTAATGTTTGTCATTTATATACAGCTGTTAGCTAATGTTTGAACACCCTTGTACACATCCTCTACAGAGAACATTGTTTTACAATTTGTAAAACCCAGTTGATTTAATACTGTATATTAAGATGTACACAAAAATGCCATTTTTAAGTGTGTTCTCTGTACAGAATGTGTACTTATTCTCCCTTAGAAATTCAACAAAACATATAATTTGACCAGGGGTGCCCAAACATTTGCATAGAACTGTACGAAAAATGGTAAGTGACGTCCAGAGGCTTCTCTACAGTGTCTCAAACACTTATTGTATTAATGCTGAAAGTTAAACTGTTTCTAGCTGGATACTATATATTTTAGTGTCTAGCTATGGCATATTCTGTAAAGGAGCATGTGTGGTGCCTGTACAGGAGCAGCAGAAATATGCCCAACTGCAAGAGATCATTAAAAAACTGGATGAGGAGAAGAAGAGAGGTGATTCACTGCTGTATGCCATGATACCAAAAGCTGTAGCTGACCGACTGCGCAAAGGCATCACAGCCCTAGAGACCTGTCAGGTACAGGCGCATATACACCCACAATCCTGTTGCAGCTCAATTAGTGCACTAGCTTTTATACGACTTACATAACAGACTATTGGCTCTCACTGGGCTATTGCTGCAGAAATTGCTCATTAGTTGAAATAAAGCTTAGTACAAATAAGTACGAAATGCTCTTGTTCTCTGTAGTTCTGCTGTTTTCTCGTTAAGTCTAACCCTGCTGCCATATTTCCCAGGTGTTCCCAGATGTGACCATCTTGTTCAGTGATGTAGTGAAGTTTAATGAGATCTGCATCCACATCACACCTATGCAGGTGGTGGACATGCTGAATGAGATCTACATTGTTTTTGACACCCTTAGCGAGAAACACAATGTCTACAAGGTAACATGACCAAAACAAGACAAACAGTACATTGACATTGAATTTCTACATGAGATTCTGCTAGGCTTCAGGAAGAATGTGACTCAGAATATTAATGCTGAGCCATGTAAAATAATACAATATTGTTCGCATAGAGTTTTTAAAATACTTTTTAAAATCTTTTTTCTCAGATAGCAGGTGGTTTAAATCTATGAAATAATGCAAGAAAAAAGTCTTATTGGTGTTCTTGGCTGACAATGACACCTCATCTGACTTTATGACAATAACAAGAGTTTTCCTCCGCTGCCCTCAGGTCGAGACCATAAGAGATGCCTACATGGTGGTAGCTGGAGTGCCTAATAAGACCACGTTTCATGCCCACCATATCTGTGACATGGCCCTAGACATGCTAAGCTCAATTGATCATCTCAAAGATCCCTCAACCGGAGACAACATTCAGATCCGTGTCGGTAGGTGTATGGTGACTGTTGAGATCTAAAGTTCTCTGCATTTCAGAATAGTAACCCTCCGAGCTGACATTTTACACTAAAAACAATGCATAATATATTACTCTGCTGCCAGAAAAACTGTGCCATGACATTTTACAAGTCATTTCTGAGATAAACATGAACAGTGACAGGGCGATAAGTGCATTTGTGTTTCAATTCTCAGGAATACATTCTGGCATGGTGGTGGCAGGGGTGGTGGGGCTGAAGATGCCTCGCTACTGTCTTTTTGGAGACACTGTGAACACTGCTTCTCGCATGGAGTCAAATGGAGTGGTAAGGGATCATCTAACTGTGTTGCCTGCACAAAAACCATTTCCTCATTTATAAATAACAAGGCAACACAGAAGGAGGAGATGTGCCTGGTCCCTGGACAAGCAGAGGATTAAGAATGTTAATCACGTTCATTTGAATTGGAAGTTAATTATGGATGTCCTGTTTATCAGTGTCTTTCTGTGTGTTTAGGGCATGCAAATCCACATTAGCCAGACCACCAAGGACCACTTGGAGCATGAGCCATATATCATTGAAGAAAGGGGCAAGATTTTTGTGAAGGTACATATTTCTCTCCACTGACATTATCTGGTCTGCTGTGCATACACTGGCCCTGCAATGTGTTTTTGTGGCCTGCAGACAGTGTTATAAAAGGGGAGGTGTAATGTCATTAGATGATGTGAGTTTTTGGAGAAAGCAAGCAACTGAGAAATTACTATAATAACCCAAAACTGTTTTCTGTTTAAGGGTAAAGGCTACATGAAGACTTATTGGCTGAAAGGGAAGAAAGATTTGTCCTTTAAGACCCCAGCTGAGCTACGGTACAGCAATGAGCAGAAAGATTCTGAGGACAGAAGCTCTGATGGGTAAGCAGAAGAGCCACAATAAGAGTACGATTATATCGACTTTAGAACAGAAATGAATAGAAGGCAAAACCTTCCTGAATTTTCAATGGAAGTCACAGCAAAAAAGATATTGCTGTCATTATCATTGCTCCATATGCTACACAGAGTTATTATTTAGTCAATGACTATGAATGTTTCTGTTGTCTTTTCTTTTTACTGCTTGCAGTTCAACTTGCACCAAACGCTCTAACTCCAACCTAAACAGTACCAATGAGGAGCAGGCCGAAGGGAAGCCCACACAGACAGACATGCCCCTTGACACGCTACCACCGCTGGAGGGCACTACGGACCAAACCACAGCTGCTAATGAGCCCCAAGACAAGGAGAAGGCAAAAAAGACAAAGAACAACAAAGGGGGCAAGACAGAGAATGCCTCTGGCAATGCCCAGGAAAGCCCTCCCCCTGCTGGTAGTCAGAAGGCAATCCCAGTTCTCAATAACAAAAAGCCCAGCTTCAGAAACCAATATGCCCGGTTACCATCTACTCTGCCCATGCGCAGTGCTGCCTGCACTCTGCTCTGAGAAGCTCTAAAAACTTCACCCTGTAGTCTAACACAGAATGAACTCCTAAAACCCCTCGACAGAAAAATTCCTAAAACAATCTTCTCAGGCAACTTTAAAGACCAAAAAGCAAATTCTAGAGCCTTGAAATTTGATTAATTTTGTAGAGCTGTGGATAATAGCTGTAATAGGTACTTATGGAAATTTAAAGTACATTTAACACCTGTTGACTGTTAGATGTCTCAGTACTGTTTTTACAGCGATATGCTAACCAGATACATTAACCAAAGGCACCTGCCAGAGCTGAAGTGGTGCTGAGTGGCGTACTGTTAGTATTACTATCCATGACACAGGTGGCGTGTGAATGCTCAATCAAAAAGAAAGTCATCCAGTAGTGAGTCTGTATCTCCTTTCCCCCTGTTTAGTAGCCTTTTCCCGGAAAATTGTGCAATGGCTCCTTTTATATATTGAGCCATTCTGTGGTGTTTCAAAAAAAATGGAAGTGTCACTTTATGGAAAACTAAAGTAAACAGCAGACAGTACAGCACCTGACAGCAGTACACTGTTAAATGGAAGAACAAATAAAGTGTATTAAATCCTGTCAAATATTACCAAATTATTTAGAAAATATATCTTTCTGTTGCATGAACATATTAAATGCTATATGATAGAGAACCATACATGCATGCTGCTGTTATCTGGGGAAGAGAGGTGCTGTTCTAATCTTAAGTATCAGATATTTAAGGTCAAGGTCTCCAGTGTGACCTAAAAATGTATGTGAATGATATACCTATTAATCAATCTAGTTCACAAGAATAGTAAATCCTCATTGAATCTGTATTGTATGTTTTGTCCTTGTAATGTTGGCCACCCTTTTAGTTTTTTTTTAATATTAGAAATAAACGAAAAGAGAATTTTAGCTTTTTTGTTGGACAAAAGTAAAAAAGGGGGTTTCATTCCAAAACACACTAAAAAGACTGCCAAAAACTCAGTGTTAAGTGTGGGCTTTACAAGAAATATAAATTAACACCACCTTTGTATAGATATAATATATAACTAAATATAATATACATTTGTTTTAGTAATTTGAGTATTTCTTCAGATCCTCTTGCCTTCTGTTTTTTTCAAAAGAACATTTACAGGGATGTTTTTCATGCTTCTTGTTAACAACTCCCATACTGTGTCCCATACTGTGTCATAGACGGCAGTAAAAGCATCCAAATAATCTGTTACAAATTTCCACTTCTTAGTCCATTAAGTCAAACCATCCTCCACATCTCAGAAGTCCAGTTTGGGTTTTCTAGTCCAAGTTTACATTTTTGGGGGCTATTTTCTTTTCTCAGTAAAAGCTTTCTCATAGCAGCCACACATTCACTCAACCACAGTACGTTGTCTTCTCACAGTGGAAAGATGGACAGATCTGTTGATTTTATGTTTACCTGATGGGAACAGTTTTGGTGGTGTGGCCATTTTTCAAATTATTTTTAAGCTCCAATTTCTTTCATTTTTCATTGACTTTATGTACACAAGACACAAATACGTAAGGCAGCCGAGGTGTGTTTGGGTAACTATGTGTCTCTTTGAAGGTGATGATGTCAGTGATCGTTTTGGGAGAAGCCTTGTTTGCAGAGATAGAGGACAGTGATAGCAGGGTGCAAAAAGCAGTGACTGGACACATTTTGTTCCAGAAGATCTGATAATATGCTTAGATTTGCCATCATTCTTTTGTATGCAACGTTCTCACAGAATAATTACTAAGTTGTACTTAATGGCAAGTTTATTGAAACGTGAATACATGATTGGATGTTCCCTTACTTTTGCACAGTATTTTGCAGCATAGAAACTGTGTGTTACTAAATAGTTTTAGGTGATAAACTCTCACTAACTGTAAGTAAGAATGATTATGAACTTGCACAGTTCATTCCAACCGTTAAATGTCAGAAACCAAAAGTACTCATAATTCCACCGGTGACCTAAATCTTATGAGGCTTTTTTTCTTTTTCAGTCATTTTTTGCCTCATCTTGAGAAAATGTGCAGAGATAAGCAAAACTTTGCTTGTGCTCTCTCACCACACACACATATAGTCATGGTAGATGTCACTCAGCGATAAAGAGGAAGCCATCAGGAAACCATGTAAGCGACACTTCCTGTCTGTTGCCTTGGAGACAAGCCTAATTCCGCACTTGCCTTCACTCTCCCTGCTCTGGTGCTCTCTTTCCAAAGCATGACACAATCCTTATCTCGGAGGAGAGCGTTAATCTACAATAATTTCCTTGCTTTGAATAAGAGAATTGGAAACTGCACAGTATTATCAATATTTGAGTTCTAAACACATTAAAATGTGTACAGATCCTGAATCAACTCTCTTTCCCTAAGAGACCTTTTAATGCATTTAAATATTTTTTACAGAATTCCAGATTTTTACAGAGTTAGCAGATTGCTAACTTTTTATCCGTGAATTATCCTGATGTCGTTGATATCCTTAAGAACTATCCTTGAGGGAAGTGTTTTAGATCCCACTGCTAACTGCAACACAGCTATGCCCAACATACAACACTATCCAGTTATGCAGAACTGACTAAGCAATTGCGTGTGCTTTTTAGTTGACCACAGAGTCTGCAAACAATCACTGGCTAATGACCAGAGCCAGATGTATAGAGGGCTTTTCCAGAGACTGGCTTCAACCCAGATGGTTACAATTCAGGTAATAGACAGATAAGTATCCATCTTTGGGTTTCATTTCAGAGGAGTAACACTACATGCACTGTGCATGAGGTAAATTTGCAATTAATTTTAAAGAAATTAAGAAACAAGAATCAAATACTAGAAATTTGCTGTAAATATTGTATGTGAGTTGTGGTTATCTTTTGCATTCAGCATACAATTAGCTAGATTGACCATTCTGTTCAATATACTTCTATTTCCCAGTTTCAAGAAATGGTTGCTAAAGTGCTGCAGATCTGTGTTGTTCATTAACAGCATCTGGCAACATAGTAGCCCACCAGTTCCATTCCATTTCAGCTCAGAGATCAATGAAAATGTAATCCTTGTGTCCTAGACTTTCCATGAAACTTCTGGAAATGCAGTGTTTTAAAGGTTAAACAAATCTGCGCTCTTATAGAGCAAATTATTCTAAATACATATATAACAAAAAGAACCTGAAAATGTTGCAACAACAGGTTTAGAAGATGCAGCAAGCTAGACTAATGGGAGATGTTAGAATGGGTAACAGAGTAATAGCATTAACATCATTCTTGATATATGACTTATGTTCTCAATTGCTGTTTCACTCAGCTGCCGAAATAGCCAATGTAAACGTGAGTCAGATCGCAACAGTGCTGTTGACGGTGGCTGCATTCCAGTAATAGTGACCACACAAAAAAAGAGTAAAGCCCTCCTATTTTCAGTGGCCTGCATCAGTGGATTACTGCTAAATTCTTTACAGGGGTTTCACTTGTTAGGACATGCTGGGGCACTGTCAGCAGCTAACAGTGAGTGAGAGGGGTGGAGATAGTGTATCTGGGTTGGTGTGTGTGCGTGTGCGAGTGTGTGAGAGAGAGAGAGACATGAACACTTAGGGGTGTGTCTTAGACAATTAGTTCCTCAAGGAAGTACAAGTCAAATTATCTTGAAACAGAGTGGCGAGCAGATCATAGAGTTTGTCTAAAGAATTGTGTCTGTTCCTGCCTTGTCTGAGGAGATTATTTCATCTAAAAAGAAAATCTGGATGTTAATCACCTGATCTGAGTCCAGGAGGAGGACAGGGACTACACAGAAAGGAGGGAGGGCAAAGATAACGCAGGTAAGAACATCGTACACTCTGCTACTGACCTATGGCCTCTGTAAAGACAGCTCAAAAAGCAAAGTGCAAGTCCAGGGATAGATGTGACATTAGTGAGGGTTCATTTGAGGCCTCTCACACTGACATATTTCATGTCAGTATATTTGACAGCTGACTGTGAGACTTTCTGGGGAATTTTTAGAACACAATTACAAAACTTAATAGAAAGAAAAACAAAATGTACTTCTGAAATTTGATGCTCTTAATATGAAAGTGAAAACTTGCTCTTTTGGCCAGCAGAACAGCTGGCGTGCACAATCAATTTCCACCAGTATTTTAGAGGGAATACATCTTGTGTTCAAGCTGGAAATGGTACTGTCTCCACTCTCATGGCTTGAGCGTTAAATAGACAGAGCCACATTCCGCCATTTGCTATTACACAATCACATTTTAGACATTGGAGTTTCCCCATCCGACACCGATCTAATTAATCGTAGGTGTTTACTGCTCTTTAAGGCTACTCTGATGTAAACGAGCCCTAGCCTGAAAATGTGAAGGCCCCTCTAGTCTCAGAACTGATTCATTGCCTTGTAAAATGCACTGAAGGGGGGGAGGCAGGTTGGTAGCTCTTTACCACTGCCTAACAGATCAGAGTTTCACTTCCTTTATGAACAACCATGTACATTCCTCTGCTGCCTCTCGAAAAATAACTGCTAAGAGGAGCTGGGCACAAACAAGTGACACATGCACCCATGGAGTCTTGATGGAAAGCAAACTCAAAAAAAGAGCCTAAGTGTGCTATCACTTTCACACATATAAAAGAAACAAGAAACCACTGAAGCATGTAGGAAACTTTTTAAAATCAAATTCCCACAGTATTCTGTGATGCCACAGAAGATCAAAATGCCTGGATGGTTCTTTAAAAGACAGTTTTTGCAAATAAAATATGCATGTGAGTGTGAAGAAACTTTTGACCATCCAGGCAAAGAGCAATCTGAAACCCTTTATTTGCAAGAATGTGAGGATGTCACTCATTTGTATACAAAGGCACAAAACACTGCATTCAATTTTGTTCAACCAGCTATTGTAAAAGGCAAAAAATGCTCACATTTTTCAAATCAAAGCTTCAGTGGCATGGTTAGAGCTGCTTGATCACTAGCCCCCAGTCACAGGCAGCTTGCAGCAGGTTATGACCTGTCCCTCTGCTGCTGTCAGTTGAGCTAGCACTGCGGCCTCCTGCTTTG
The DNA here is from genome assembly GCA_037577145.1 of Brachypetersius gabonensis. Lineage (NCBI taxonomy): Eukaryota > Metazoa > Chordata > Actinopteri > Characiformes > Alestidae > Brachypetersius > Brachypetersius gabonensis. Next base: position 9,266,814 of record JBBJLR010000007.1, on the reverse strand, counting down.
TAATGACAGGGTTAGTGCTGCCTCTTCCTGCACCAAACACACTGGGACAATAGAACTTCTCTCATCCTATAAAAGCACCATGCTTTGCCTCTCCAAATGCATTGACACTCTCTCTCTCTCACACACACACACACTCACACACACACACACACTCACTGCCCCAGGCTATGTGCGGCAGTCATTTGTGGAATGTTAAATATTTACCTCGCCTGTGGATAATTCTCCAATCAGATTCCTTCATAAACGCTTTTGTCAGCGTAGGCCAGGTTCCCTGCTAACACTTAGCAATAACTGATTAAGGAATGCCTGGCCATGAAATATACATGCAATGATGTTGGCATGAACTTTCTTCATGACCTTTGACTAACAGAATTAGTCGAGGTACAAGTCCGCTAGAAAACCTTGCAGGTGGGAACATGCACACTTAGGTGGAGACTGTATAAAATACAAACTACACATAGCTATTCCGTTAACTTGAAATTAACAGTCACACATGCACCCCAGTTTGTTTGTTTTTTCTTAACACATCATCTACAGGGAACAAACTTAAGGCCTTTTTCTACCATTTTTAACACAATTTCATGTTCTCTAAATTTTGCATAAGAAACATTTACACTGTATTCTTCCAGCTATATGTTAAAATTACTCACTCACTAACACTTATCTTCACTTAGAAAATGAACAAAATGTCACTTGGGACACCCAAACATGTTTCATATGACTGTATAAAATCATGTTTGACTCAATAGTAGGCTAATCAAGAAACATCTCCATGAGAAAACAACACGCGTAACTGCTATTAAGCTGTTCCACCTTCACAATTCACAGTGGGGCTTTAAGGGTGGAGCAACAAACTGACTCATTTTTTCCAATTCAATATTTGACTTTAAATGAAAGATGACACTGAGTTAGAACTAAGCCTTCGTGTAATAAAAGCCAGAGATGATAAGGGCATCAGATGTGACGTCAACAGCACAGCAAAGCTCATTGTCATTCTTGCCGACTTGCTTAGGCAATAAGGAGAGGCACCAGCATATTGTTGCTGTCAGAACAAAACTTCCATATTTGCCATTTTTAAAAATTAGATTCTGTGATCTGAAATTGGTAGCTGCCATTTACATGGTGACAAAATGTTGTGACAAATATACCATCAGAAACATCTATCTACAATAACATCAGCCACAGAATTTAAACTGTGTATTGATGTAGTGTATGTTCCATCAAAACAAATCCCATAGATGCTCCATTGAAATGGGGGTGGTAGTAGCCTAGTGAGTAGAATGCTTGCCTCTGGACCAAGAGGTCATGAGTTTTAATATGATCTTCAGCATACCATCACTGGGTTCCATAACCCCAAGTTGCTCCAGGAACACTGTCCCCTGTAGTTACAATGGAAGTCGCTTTGAATAAAATAGTCTGCTGAAAGCCATAAATGAGATCTGGAAATTTTTGCAGGTTGTCAATACCTTGGACTCTTTGTCATGTTTCTCAAACCATTCATGAATAAATGTCTTGCAATGTGGCACTTAACTGCTGAAAGAGGACACTGCCAGTTCTGGACGCAAGGTTTCCTAGCAGAAAATTGCCTAAAACATCACGCTGCCTCGGCCAGATTTACTTCTTCCATTAGTGCATCCTGGTGCCATCTCTTCCCCAGACGAGTGATGTACATGCACCTGACCATCCCCATGATATATTAATGAAAACGTGATTCAGACCGGGCACCTTCTTATATTGCTTCATTGTCCAGTTCTTTTGCTCACATGTCCAATGTAGGCATTTTTAACTGTCGACACCGGCCTTTGACTGAGATGTTATAGAAAGATGTTAGAACACACAAGCTGCAATGCCAGCATGAACTTGTTTCAGTAATCTGTACTACAGGTTACTACACATATGACTGAACTTTGGGTATCCATGAGCTTGTTGGCGGGTCACTGGTCCTTCCTTAGACCAGTTTTGGTAAGAATTACCACTGCATACTGGGGACACCTGCCGTTTAGGAGATGATCTCACCCAGTCTTCTAACCAGCATCAAAATCTCTCAGATCCCCTTCTACATGCTTCTGATAAAAACTAGCCGTTTTCTGCTTCTGACGAAAACTGACTATTCACTAGCTGCCTGATTTTATCCTACTCCTTGACAGGTGCCACAGTAATGACATAATCAGTGTTTTTCACTTTACCTGTCAACTGTTTTAATGTTGTGGTCGATGGATGTATATTTAAAGTTAGAAAATGTTTTTTCTTCTTCTGAAAAGTCACTATTTTGGGAAGGTTTTATTCCAACGGTGGTGTTAGGTGTTGTTGAAAGTAGCACTTGTATCTGGACCATAGAAAGAATCCCCCCTAAGGAGCACAATGGCCTTCAACTAGCATTATATTTGATATATCATGATAGTCCAGATAACTAGCATGACCATTTAGCACAAGAAAAAAGGAAAGAGCACAGATCCTATATGTAAAATGCAGTTACCCTAAAATGTAATGGGAAGCACAATACCTAGCCCTTCCAAAAAGACCTATGCAGTTTTTGGATTTTTTTTACCCCAGTCACAGGCAGTCTTACTACACAATCCTGCAATGCATGTGGGAACTTGTGCAAGATATGCAGTCAGCTTTTCTTTAGTACTTGTCTTTGCATGCTCTCTCAACTTTAAGAAGCGAAAAAGATCAGGACAAGAAGTACACCCTATTTGTATCTTTTACACATAAAGATTTGTTACTGGGACCAAACATAAAGCTACACTCTTAAAAAGGGTTCATTTGTTACAATTGTGGAACTTGTTAAGGTGCTATATGGTGCCATTTCTAAATGCATCCAAGACAAATATCTCTTCATAGAAATGAACCATTCAGACATTTACTATGAAGAATAAAAATGGTTCTATATATATTTATTGTCTTTACTAAAGAGCCCCTGAGTAAAGCTTTTCGGGGTTCAGGCACAACCTAACCCTATATGGCAGAATTTTTTTCATCTTTTTTTTTTTACACCAAGTTAACAAGGAAGAACAAAGACAACATAAAATAGTACCTGAGAAGTATTTAGTTTTGTTTACATGATGTTTTGGCACTGGTAAATCCTTTAGGGTGATATTTTTCTCCCAGCACTTAGATGAGGCCTTAAGGGGGCATCCCCACGGGTTGCAAATCTCAGTAACTCAATAACACATTAAACAAACACGAAAGAGAAACAGCGGATGTGCTATTATGGAGGATGTACATTTTTTAAAAAAACAATCCATGCATTAATTTTAATGTCGTGTTTAGTTAAGCACTTGACTTAAATGTCATATTAACTGATTCACATTATCTATGTGATTTAAATGTGACTTAAGTACACCTTCATTTAAAAAGAATATATATTTGTGGATCTGTTAATTAACAGAGACAGAAACAAAACTATATTTTCAGTCCTTTCTATCACCATCTCCTGTCCAACAATCTTAGATTGTGTTACTGGTATTTTATTGAACCATTCATATCAGCAACATGATATAATCTTCGTTAGAAATTGAAAGAATATAACTGGCAACCCATGTGATATATTCTTTTTTTTTTTTTAACTAGTTTGCTAACTTCTCCCTCTCTCACTTCCCCTTTCTAAAGAAATGGAGAACTTCAGCTCCAAGGACTTGGCTATGAAAGCCCAGAAAAAGATTCTCAGCAAAATGGTCAACAAATCTGTAGCACAGATGTTTATCGATGACAACAGTAGCGAGATTCTGGACGAGCTGTATCGGGTGTCAAAGGAGTTCACCGGGAACCGCACAGAGGCCCAGAAAGTCATTAAGGACCTGATTAAAGTGGTAGTGAAAATTGGCGTGCTGTTCAGACATAATCGCTTCAGTGAGGAAGAACTCAGCTTAGCCGAGACCTTCAAGAAGAAACTACACCAAGGAGCCATGACAGCAATCAGCTTCCACGAGGTAACCCTCACTTCCTCCTGTGCTGGCAACATCTTATCTCAGTGAACAAGCCTAATCTTATCCCATTCTGTCTTTATGAAAAGAAGAACTTTACAGCTGTCAAAAGACCATTTCACCCCCTTTTACCCTAATGGCCTAAATAATCCCACCTGATCCTGAGATCCTCAGTTACAAAAGCTTCCACTAAAATACCACCAATAGTTTAGTGCTTTGCTGCTACAATAAACACCCTAGGATGCATGTTGTATGCTTACCAGCATCATCGGGTCTTTTGCAGGGAGAAATATAAAAACAGCAGGCTAGTACCTTTCACATAATAAAAAGTTACATCACTGGAACTCAGAAATACAAAGCTCGCTCACAGAACACTTCAAATGCTTCTTTCATTCTCAAAGCAACCTAAACATGAACAAGAACTATTATCATTAGACAAAATACCCCCAAGAGCCATTACATAGGCTGGTTTTACAGCAGGAACTAATAGGATCCTTTACCTTTTACAACCCGTGTGAAGTTGCAATAAACCTATTTCTGGCACCACAGCGGTCAGGTGACTAATAGCAGTCTTGTAACTTCTGTAATCCGTCATGTCCGCCTTTAGTAGTTACTTTCATGAATGACTTGACCAAAAGGATATACAGAAATAAATGTATTTGTAAATAATACCTAATCAGATGTTTGCAATTATAGCAGACAATTCTAAACTATGCTATTCAAAGCCTTATATATGAGACAAATTGTTTTCATGATACAGACTGAATTAGATATGGCAGAGGCCAATTGCTTCATATTCAAATCACATCACATGCTTTAGAATTTTAAAATGTCATTTTTATGTACAGAAAATATCTAAACCGCACGAGCCATGTTGTCACAACAGGGCTATTATTTAAGATATACAAAATTACTAAAGTAGCCACAAAGAATATTCTACAGAATACACAGAATTCCTACAATTTTAGGCGTTAATTACAAAACTGTTTTCTCTCTGTTCCTGCATGAGCATGAGCTTTTGGTCAGCTGAACCACAAAAGGGAAGCATGTAAACTGGCAGCACTAACGGAAACCTTCCACACCAAGAAACTGCAACATTAAGATTTCTGATGTTTTAAGCACTGTAGAAAATGCAGTTAAAGCAATTATGATAATAAAAGTCTTAGTCTTATTGATATAATTTATCAATAACAGTGAACTATTTATAGACTTCAATTAAGGTGTCGATGCTATGAAGTTTGTTCAATTTAGTATTTCAAAAGGAGAGAATAGGTCTGTACATATTGATGGAATGCATCACCTAGTTCTATTAAAATCATACCAATGTGAGCTCCCATTACTTAGGATTTACCTAAAAGGTGCCCTTCCTATATATTACACACATACTTCACTTTATCAGTGTGTGTGACATTACAAGATCATTCGCTGAACATGTATTTTGCTATATTGTGTGAAACATATGTATTTTCATGTTATACTACGAAGTATAACCAGAACATACACTGACATGCTCATAGTGGTCCTGTGGGGGGCCCTGTGGGGTAAAGAGAGGTGTAGCATATAATGTAGAGAATCAGATGGCCTACAGTCTGTAACTGTAAACTATAAAGTGCATGTATATGGTAGGTGGATCTGATAAAATGGACAATAAGTGTAAATAGATCTACTTAATGAAGAGGGCTGTCTGTGTATGTTCCTGTTAAACTTCATTAATGTAGGCTAATTAAACTTTGAGATATATGTGTTTTCGCATAGTATTACAAAAATCTGCTGTTTTCTCAAAGTTAACCAAAGCCACTCTTTAAGATGATGTTGGAATAGCGAGAGTGCATGACGTCCACAAACTTAGAATTTTGTAGATTGTAGTTTGGTATGTAGGTACTTTGTCACCAGACAGCTGCAATTTTTGCAAAAAGTAAAACTTAGCAATAGTCAAGAACTAGCAATAGCCAATAACTATCATGATACAACTATAGCGTGAAATAATGATATAAATGTCTAAAATATCATCACCGTGGGCAGCTTGATTTTCTTGCCCTAAGTAATTCACCTCCATATTCTGCTTTTTCTGCCTCATATTTTGATGTATCTTCTCTCACCTGCTTTTGCTGCCTCGCATTTTGATGTATCTTCTTTCTCCTGCTCTTCTCTCAATCTCCTCATAGTTAGTGTTAACTCACTACAAAATTTAAAAAGTATTTTATTGTGCATATCTTACAAACACATAAGTAATGTTTATTTCAGCAGTACATAAATCCCAGGAAAACATATCTAACCTCTTTTTCACCTTATAAATTAGTTCTACCCTCCTTGTCTTCTTAGTTAAGTTGTTAATCATTCTGTTATACCAGCAGGGATTTTTTTTCCCAAGGATTTGGGTGGTGGTGGGGATCGCTAGCAAGCGGTCAAGCTAATAAGCTAATGCCCTTCTTTCTGTGCACTCGTAGACTAATAATAAAATATAAAACAAAAATAAGTTATTAATAAATACTAGTAAATAATATGTTGCGCATTTTATGTATGAAGCTTCAGTCTCACACTCAAGGTCAGTGCTCCGTACATAAAATAGTATTTACAGTACTAACGTGACAACAAAGGCTGTGATTGGCCACAGCATTGTGTCAGTCATTTTGAAGTGGAGAACTACCCTATCAGAGTAGGCAGTCACTTGTTTCACGGGTGGGACTTATTTACCGTTAAAGTCTTTGAAAAATCGTAAATCCACGAGCCACCACTTTTCTTGGTGAAACATTGTTTCATCTGTACTCTTATAAAAACCGCCACTATTAAAACAGACTGATTGCTCTACAGCAGTGGTTTTTCCTTGAAGCCCCCCTTGCCTGTGTCCAAGACAAGCCAGGCCCCCCAATTCCTACCCACCCCAGACGCCCAAAAAGAATAAAATGATTAATTACAAACATTTATTTGCAAAAAATAAACAGTGGTTGTAGGTTTTTGC
>JBBJLR010000007.1:9206596-9254606 GCA_037577145.1 Brachypetersius gabonensis | reverse complement strand
ATTCTGCGCACCCCCTGTGATCTCTAGCGCCCCCCTAAGGGGGGCCCGGACCCCAGGTTGGGAACCACTGCTCTACAGGGTTAACTATGTAAGCTAGTGCAAAAACACTGTTTTATCTGACACCATGCTTGTGATATGCCTAAATGAGATATGCATGAAAAGCTCTGTTTGCTTCTAACCAGATAATTGTCAAATTTCTCTGCTTTAGGTGGAGTTCACCTTTGACAAAGCAGTGATGTCAGAGATCCTAACTGCATGCAGAGACATGCTGCTGAAGCTAGTGGCCACTCACCTCACACCAAAATCCCATGGGCGCATCAACCATGTCTTCAACCATTACTCTGACCCTGAGCTCCTCAGCCGGCTTTACAATCCAGATGGCCCATTCAAGACCAGTCTCAGCAAAATATGTAATGGACTCAACAAACTGCTGGAGGAGGGCAAGTTATGAGAGAAGTGGGGCAGCGGGACTCTTAACAGTATTCCTTTAAAGGGACCACAAAGGTACTGGACTACAGCAGAGCAAACCAAGAAACCTAAACTTTTAACACACAGTGTTCTTTGGTCCTGTTATAGTTCAACGTAATAATGTGGCTAAACTATGAAACAGCACAAGGTGCAATGACCTCAAAACAGTGGCAATCAGAAAAATGTTAGTGTGGCTGGTTGTGTTGAACAGAGCTCTTATGGACTACAGTAAAAGAGAAAGTTGTTTTTGGTTGACAAAACATTCCTAGAGGGAAAACTGTACAGTAAAGCCCAGCAGTAAATTCTACAAACACTGGAGGAAGGGGTCTGAGCATGAGTGCCCTCAGCAATAATTGACAGAGCTTTGAACTGCGAGAAATTTTAATGAATAACAACATTTTACGAGAATGCAATCACCACCTTTTCATGTTCTCAATGGGGAGTAGTATGTGTGTATGTAAAAGCATGCATCCAAAACGCCATCCACGTAAAAGAAATGAGAAAAAGAAATCCATGTAATAGAAAAATTCAAACCCTTGTTGCATGCAACTACACCTCATCACTGCCACCCAGTGTTAGTTTGCAGTCAAGCGTCATCATTTTCTAACCACAATATAGTGGTTTTCAGAAGAAAGGTCCTGCACTAAAAATAAATAAAGGTTTGACCACTTATTTTGTTCCCTCAATGTCAGATCATATCTTTCATATGCTAAGACTACCTGGCAGGGACAAGAAACATTTTGGTTAGTTCAAGATTTTCAGAGTAAGACAAACCATCTGATTAGCCTGTTTTCAGGTATAAGGGAGAATATGAACAAAATTTAATATTTGGCAAAAGCATACAGCAATGAGCAAGAGCAGTAATAAATTCAAAATGACAATAGCATGACTGAACCTGTGCTTATTTCAGCCATAACATTTCTGGAACAAAACCTCATGCAGTCCACAGGTGGCATTTTGTGTATCTCACACATACACGTTTTCTTTCATCCCAATGATTTGCATCACAACTCTGCCATTCCTAATAAAATGACTTCTGTTATAATGCAGATTCATTGTTTTATGAAATGTTAGTAACAATACTGACAAAAAATCTGTTGTATTTGTGCTTAACATTACATTTATTTTGTGCCTGGGTTGTAGGTATTGTTACATTGTTTATGGTTGGTATTACATTGTAAACATAAGCTCAGCATACACAGCATGTATTCATCTAGAGCATTTACATTTGGCAGTGAGTGGGTCATGAGCTCTTTCTCAATCTTGCTCTAACTCCACTTGTGGAAGGTGGCACTGCTGTTCAATCTCACCACAATTCATGCCTTAAACATACGAACACTTCAAGTCTGTATGTGCAACACATTTTTGAAATGTGTGTGCAAACGAAACAGTCAGCACAAGTGTAATCAAAGTTAATCTATATGCAACTGGACTGAAAAGCAGTAATCTGTCAATTCCCTGCAAAATATACAAGCCAGTGCTGACTCAAAATTACACAGAAGGCAAGAACAATGCACTACAGTAGGTACAGTTTTTTGCTGTAGGTCTGGTTAGATCACAAATGTCATCAGGCTATTTCCAAAGCAGGAATTTTCACATAGTTTATAATTCTCCTTACCTCTTTTTCCATTGAACAGCTGAGACGTCTCACACAAATTTGGCTAACTGAGAAATCCTGCTTTGTAGAATTACCAACTGGCAGTCTAGCAGCTATGTGACCCAAAAAAAACATCAATATCACATTACAATTAGCAATAGAACAGCCAAGGTACTTAGAACATTAAGATGGATGTAAAGTCACCATTATTCTTAATTAAGATTTTAAGCTTTTTTTCATATCAAATACACAGCTTGTGTTTTCCTTAAGTCTAATCCTTTAAACAGATTTTCTTTCAATTCTGAAAGAAACTTATTCACATACCAATGCTGTGTTTACAGCGAAAGGTTTTGTCAACAGTGTGTCAAAACACACACAATAAGTTAAAGCAATTTTTATTTGAGTTTTGTAAATGCCTGGTCTTTATGAGATGGGTTACATTTTTTTGAGGTAGAGGTTCGGATGGCCATCAAGTTACCCATATTTGAAAACAATGGACAAAGGTTGAAATAAAGGACAGTAGGTTGAAAATAGTACAAAGTAGAAAATCAGCCTATAGCAGGCAGCAGGCTGGAGTGCCAGCATGACCTAAGGCCACAGTAGCACAGTCCATACAGTATCAGTGCATATTGCTTTCACAAACAGATCAATCATGTCATCAATTTCACAGATGCTGGTGGTCTGGACAACCAGCACACAGCATCAATATTTCAAAGGCATGAATTCAGACATTCCCAACACAGTCACCCTCAAATGTAATATTTTTCCTGCCTACTCATGCTTCACACCTGCCAGACTGTTTTACCACACAGGCAGTGTCAGAGTTGAAAGATCTCATCCTCTCTGTCCCTCAGCTTCTTTGTACGTTTGGTAATGGTGAGAGGTACAGCTCCTAGCACAGCATGTTGACCCTGTGAAAAAGAAGCACTGGTTCCCTGGTTGCTGTGATGAAGCTGTTCCATGGAAGAAAACCTCAAAACAATAGATTCAAAGAATTAAATCATTGGCTTATCATATACTGTATACAATTCTACTGCAAAGTTATGAAAGCAAAATGCTGCAAACAGAAATTATAACGACCAGCGGAGATGGGCGATAAGACAATATTTGTATCCTTGCCATAATTGGCACCACTGTATGTCTCTGTTTTTCTGAGCATACAGCGATATCAGTACTTGAACACTGTACGCTTTATTACAAAGAAAGCATAACTGGCCTTTTTATATTTGATTTAGTGCAGTGGGTGAAACACTGAATAAAATTATTAGTATTCATAGTTTTTGTTTTTTTATTTGCCTCCATTTGTTATGTTTATCCATGCCAACGCTGTTAATGTCGGAAAAAATATTGAGATATACTATAAACCATATAAAATTTGTCGTTATAGTACTGTCACATTATATTACTGATTTATTGCCCAACCCTAACTAACTACTAAATGATAAGCTACTGCAATAATTACATTTACTTACTGTTGATCTCCCTCTTGACAACTTTTCACAGCTGCTTGTTTTGACTGATTAATCAAACTATCCATCCTCTTCAAATACTCGGTTGGAGAAAGATCTGAAGTCACTTCTTGACTTCCAAAGTCTGTTTGGCCATTGCCAGTAGGTACCTGGTGATGTGAGTTACTCTCTTCCTGGGCTGACACTTCTTGAAATAGCTCATTCTCATTACCAAACGTCAATGACTCTGTCAGTACTGGAATGAAGAGGAACTTCTTTAAGAATATTGAATCATTCGTATACAGTCTGTTTGCCCTTTTGATTTGTTCCATCTACAACAAGAGAAGAACCGGGTTATGTGGGCTATGTCATGAGCAGTATGTCAACAGTGATCATTGTGATTTACTAGATGAACAAAAGTATTGGGATAGCTGGCGATTACACAAACCCCTTTGCAGCTATAACAACTTCCATTCTTCTTCGAAGTGTTTTTACACAATTTTGGAGTTTTTGTGGGGAATTTGTGCTCATTCTGTACAGAATTTATGAGGCCATTCACTGCTGTTAGACGAAAAGGCCTGGGTCGCAATCTCCGTTCCAGAACATCCCTAAGGTGTTGGATGGGGTTGAGGTCAGGGCTCTGTTCCTCTATACTGATCTCCAACCATGCCTTTATGGAACTTGCTTTGTGCACTGGGGCACAGTTATGCTGGAAAACAAATGGACCTTCCCCAAACTTTGTCCACAACGATGGAAGAATGGCGTTGCCCAACATGTCTTGAATGGAGCCTAGCTGGAAAAAATCAGGCGTCCCAATACTTTTGTCAATGTAGTGTGTCAACAATTACAAAACTCATACTTACAGAAACGCCGTACTTTAATGACAGGCCTTGTAGAGTCTCTCCTGGCTGAACTTCATGTTCAATTCGTTTCTGTCTGACTGGTGACAAGGAGGAGGTCACCAGACTGCCATAAGACTTCGTACGCTGGCCGCGGAGGAGTCCGTGTGCCCCGGTCAGGGAAGAGCCACGATCCGAGGACATAACGAACTTTTGTGTGCGTCTGCAAACTCTCCCGCCAGATCAGACTCGGCCGTATGAATCTAACTTAACCAGTGAAACAATACGATGGCTTCTGCATACTGACCAGTATAGGAAAGTAATCTCTCCTCACAACTGCGTTGCAAAGACAACTTGCCAGATCAGCAGCTACTCCCTTTGGAACTTCAGCTCACACATTTAAACAGGGAAAAGTTGCTCTATCTTTAACAGCACTGCCTCCCTGACTAGTTACATTACACTTCACAGTTTCATTTATAAAAGTAGACAGCAGTGCAAACCTTTAACTATCTAACGAGCAAAAAAAATAGTTGTTTAAGTATCCACAGTGCTTTCTCTGATCTTTCCATTGCTGTGTCAGGCTTTCGAGAGCAGGGCTAGGCTACCAAGCAACTGTAGCAGTTACTTACCGCATATGTAGCTGAAACGTATCTGTGACTGTAATAGGGACAACGGTAGAAATACAAACACCATAAAATGCCACACAATCACACAGCTACGTTTTGTCAGCAAGCTTAGGCTAGCTAGTTTGCGTTGTTTACTTCTCAACAGGGCTAACAAAGTGTGATAAATGTATCACTCCTTCAGGGTTCCTTACAACCTCTGTTCTAAAGGGAGAACAGAATAAGCAACATTAGCTGTAAACTGTCAGAGAAACCGTCTCTAATTTTAGTTTGTAGCAGTTAGGAGGACTAGCCATTAGCCTAATAAGCGGGCTAAGCTGGCGTTGCCATGGTTCCGCCCACAGTGTAAACAGGAACTGTCCTGCTGCAGCAGCAGCTTAGCTAACCGTAACTAAAATGTCTTTTAAACGAGAAGGCGACGACTCAAGTCAACTAAATGTGCTTAAGGTAAGCACACTTATCCTTTCTGCTTAATACTAAGTAGGCGATACGATACATGTATTAAGAATGTGTTATTTAGCGTTGTCACTGCTTTTCAGTGTTGTTGATGTGGCTAACGTTAGCTAGCCAGCCAAACTATGTTTGTTTATCAGTCTTTGAAACCAAAGAAAGCTGTCTTAATATTGATGTTTTTCTAGAAACGACGTGTGGCGGATTTGCTGTCCAACTTTATACCCGAGGACGAGGCAACTCTGATGAAGAATGGAAGGTGGTGTACACATGCTTGCTAGCGCTGTAAAGTGTCAGTTTATCATACGTGAACACACCACGAAATTGTTCTCTGCTTTTAACTAGTTTACAGTAAAGCAGTAGACTGCCAGGAACAGTGTGGGGACGGTCCCTCGTTCAAGGGTACCTCAGTGTTCCACTAATTGTCCTGGGACTCGAACCCACGGCTATCTGATCACAGGGGAAACTCCCTAACCACCAGTCCATTAGCTACTGATGCTGCTTAAAATTAGATTTGCAGGTCTGGGACAACTAACTTATATTGCAGGTTTTATATCCATATTTGCCTGCAAGCATCAGATTTTACCATGATCTAGCCAATATTTTTGTAATCTTTATAATCTCCAGTAAGATTATGTGGTTGATTATCGTGGGAAAGTTGTGTACAATGTAATAAAAATAGGTCAACTAAGATGAAGTTCCCCTAGAATTGATCAGCAGTGAAAGTTCGTTCCACCTAAAGAAACTAGTTGTGGTCAACTCTGCCTACATTTCGCAGCAGCCACCCACATGAGTAGCTAAAGGATTTTCTGGTGTTTCCTTCTCCTGTTGTGCACATTTTTTTTTATAAACCTGTACCTGGCATGGCTTTAGATTATGAGGTTTACAAAAATACTTTATTGTGGATTAATTGTGGATTATTGTCCAAGTATTCGAGAGTCTAAATAAGACAATCCACATTACCTACAACCCCAAATAAACTTAGTCACTGTGCACTTTGCAGTTTATTTTCTATATTGTATTTTCTAGTTGCATTTTGTACTTTTAAACTATATTCCTGTAAGGTACTATACACCCAATATTTCCACTCACCTTCACACCTGTGTAAAAATGATGTGATGACAGAAGTGATTTAGTTTAGTCCAGTAAAGGATTAAAGCTATGCGTGTGTGACATTACTTCATGTGGTATGCATGTGGTAATCTGATTGCATCTTTTTATTTTGTAGGTTTTGCTGTCTGGTTTGTTCACATCGTCCTGTTTTTGACACTGTGGATATGCTGACTGTACACAGAAAAGGAAAGCGACATCTTGAAGGTTAGACTCAAGATTGTTTTATCCAGCATTTTTTTGCATTACCATTTTTCAGAGCTCTGTTGATGATGTTTCCAAATCTTATTGTCTTCTGTCCAGGTCTAAAATGGTTTTATGGCAAAAAAGCTAAACTACAAAATGAAATTGATAAGTGGCGACATCAAGAGTATGTTAATAAACAAGACGAACGACAGGTAAACAAATAGCATTTTGTTTTCATTTGCTATCGTATGCCTCAGCTAAAGTGTTTTTCCTAGTTAATGTCAGATTTTCATGAACACATTTATGTTCTTAGGAAGCAGGCAGCTCAGCACCCTTGCTCACACAGACACGAAAAATTACTCACCATGCCTTGCTAAGATCTGCTCCTTACAGTAGCTGCCATAAAAGGGCCAGGTAATTACTGGGTTACTTTTTGTTCTGACATCAGAGAATCCTTCCCTGGTGAATATCGCATATGTTCTCTCATTTTGAATTTGCAGCTAAAGTACACTGTGTCAAGAATCCAGACATGCTAATGTAGTATCATGTTACTTTTTTTAAGTGACATATTTTGTCAGTTGGTTCACTCTCTCTGCTAAAGCATAGCTATTTTAGATTTAAAGTTTTGGTATCCAGGCCTTCCCTGGGCTGTAAATCAGTTCAATAATGTTGTGCATAGTCATTAAGAAAACAACTTCATTTGCATCAGTTCTCTCTTTATTGTTTAAGTGATCGATCTGAGAATGTTGCTACAGAATTAAAACCTCCAGGAACCGACCACAGTGTTCAAAGTCCCATAGCTGCCAATAACAAAATCAACACAGAAACTAAACTTGCTCATTGTGAACGTAAGTACATTTTTAAGCATATACAGTATCCAAGTAGTAAGGAATATTATTTGGAAATAGCAATGTGTCATTTGTTTACAGAATATTATCATTCCCCTGTGTTTGTTAAATGCACTCTTTAGCCAATCAAAACCAGAGCCAGAATGAGAAAAAGCTGAAGAAAAAGAAGGTCTCCAAAGCTGAATCTGAGCCTTTGACGGAGCAGAGACGCAGAGAACTAGAACACTACCTCAAATTAAAGAGGTATGATACCATTCAACTATTTCAGCAAGAAGTTGTTGCCAATCTGTAATGACCCACTATCTACTGTATTTTCACTATATTACTTAAGCTGTAAATGGCTCATGGCAAACAGATTTTTAGCATTCAGAGTTTACTTATTATGTCCCTTTAGAAAGAGGCCTTGTGGGCCCTGTATTTTAAGGATCTTTCTCTGTTTCAGCTCTGGGTGGATACAGGACCCAAGTGGCAAATGGGTAAAGGATGAAAATGTGGAGTTTGATTCAGATGAGGAGGAACCGCTCCCATTACTACCCTCTAGTGAAACTACATAGATTACACTGGGGAGGCATTTCTTGCGGTCTGCACAAGACTTCTTCCTGCCTGTTCAAAATTAACTGTGACCTCAAAAAACAGCGTTGAAAGGAAGAGGTGGCTACAGAAAAACTACTACTCTGTGCTGGTGAACATTTCATTCCTGGGAGCTGATGTTCTGAAGTATTCTGAAGAGAACATGTCATCTGATTGTTAAAGCAATATTCAGATGTACTGTAGAGTCATGTTTATATACATTTGTGCATTTGTTTGTCTGCAATAGACTCTGTGTTAAAATATGTCCTTGCACAATGAGATAGATCACAGATGTAGAGCAGAATCAGATATGGCATTAGAGCTCTTAAATCATAGCTCTGGATCCTGTGCCAAATACCACAGTGGGGTGTGTATAAAGAACCATCTCTGTCCTCTAAGTTTGACCAGCATGGCTTACACGTTCGCTAAGAAACATTGTACACCAGTACACCAAAAAAGTAGTAGCCAAGTAGTTAAAATCAAGACACAGAAACAGAGAAACAACTCGCTGCCTCTATGTGTTTAGAGAAGGTATATATCTGTATTCAGCCATAGGTCTCTGAAAAGTCTTGAGGGGTTTGCAGCTGCTCCAAAGGTGGAACATAAATCTTCTCTAAACGCCCCCTTCCCTCCTGACCTGCTGCAGTGTTATATTTGGAGCTCTGTAACTCAATCCCAGGGGACTGGCTTTCATGTCTCCTAGTCTGTATGTATAAATAGGCAGGTGGCAGAGGTTCAGGAAGGGCTATGCTGGGGAATTGAATAGTTCCGACTAGGCTGAGCTCAAAGGGCTCAATGGTAACAAGCTCTGTCTTCACAATGAACTAATGACACAATGGTTCATCACAATGAACAGATTTTAGCGAGGCTACACTCACCACTTAGTAATGAAGTTGTGTTAATCATGTGACGATACTGAAATGTCAAACGATTAAAAAAAATCTGCTTCTAATCTGTGTTAAGAAACATGGATTTTTAACTTTCTGTTTAAATGAACAGTTTTATTGCTGCTGAGCAGCAAATTTGTCTGTCAGGATGTGTCTGCAGGCTAATAAACAGTGAGAACAAACACATTTTCAGACACTTGTTTTTGTAATTTAATATGCTTCTAGTTTATACATCCACTTGAATTTGACACATTTTTTAAACATGAAATCCATATTCTCTCCTTTCTTGGCTAATATATTAAATTCTCATCTCCTTGTACATTGCTCTGTTCATGCTTCATTTCAGTGATATGCAGTTCTCCTCTGCCATTTGTATGGAAGAAATCATACATTGTGATGTTCCAGTCTCTGCACTGCACTGAGAGTAAAGTGTTCTTGGAATCATTAGGCAACTCTTTTTCCTCCAGACATGATGACCTAAATTAATTAGTGGCTTTAGCCCCGATTTGTTTAAATGCTGCTCATCCTAAAATTCTCAGTGATTGCTGGTTTCTCTCATTAGTCTGACAAAAATCTAACATGATGCACCCGTCTATGAGCAGTTCATTGCAGGTTAATGTTTTTTTTTTTATATTATCAAACATTTTATACTGACAGATGTTTTAAATCTTTGCTAGGGCTCTTGTTTATGTGTTATTCTCCATAATGTGGTCCCTAAGACTTCAGAAAGCGCCTATACCTTCTATAATTGCTACATATTGTGCAAAATCACCCCAACATATGGCATTACTTTCAATAAAGACATCAATTTCAACTGCACAATAATGTTTTTTGCAGCGATAACATGAAGAACTGAAATATGTTTAATGTGTCTGAATCCTGTTTTCTTTGTTAATTCTTATGAGTACATTATTTCACATTTGCTTAAAGCAGTTTGAAGGATAAAGAAATGTCTAAAAGCTTGTTTCCCCTCACTTTGTGATCTTGCAAGTCACATGTCTTAAAAAAGTAAACATGATTCCTACTCAGTGGTTGTTATTGAAAAAATACCTACAATCTGTCCAGGTTGCTTTTCCTGTTCAATTGAGACTGTTCAGTTCAATTATTTGAATTAGATATTCCAGTTTTTGCCCAATCTTTTAGAAGCGCGTTGGTGACAGAGACACCACTTTATGATCTCAGTTTAACAAAACTGAAAACAATGAAGAAGATAACCTTTTATTTAAAAAATGTACAGAATGTTTTTTGTTAGAAGCACCATATTGCCAAAAATATATATGACACAGGAAATGATCAAATCATCTCTTTTTACAAGTTTACAAACTCAGAAAAATTGAAGGCACATGAACTTTATTCAGTCAGATATTATTTGGCTTGATGAAATCCAGTGTCTACAAATTACATGGAGCAAGGTTGGAGTCAATGATATCCACAATGAGAGCTGATGAATGGTTAAGGCAAACCAGCAGTGTTTGTGTCACTGACGTCAGGAGTGAGACCACCACAGCCTTTGACTCAGCTTACCCTCTGCTGGCGAACTGCAAATGAAGTAAAGAGACCAGATAACATGCTCAAGCAAGATATTTTTTATCTCATTCGAAATGACTGATGTACAACACATGCATACGTGCTTGTGTGAAAACTGGTTAGATATTCATCATCATGGCTTGTGAAACATTAATGGAATGAGTAAGATTATGGTACACTGTATTACTGGGAAAATGGTTGAGAACTGATTAAAGATAAGTGAAAAATCTTGTTCTCAGCATATTAAGCGTGTGAAGTGTTTATAAAAATGTGTGGTTAGCTCATGCTCTTCTACAAGTTCTCTTGTATGTCAAGTAGCACACACTCTAAATGGAGAAAAGTATTGGGCCACCGATACACCAACAGGGACTTCAGTGTAATTGCATTTAAATACATAGACCTTAATATGGAGTTGGTCCCCCACAGTGTTGTGGAAATGTGTGCCCATTCATTCTGTAGAGCATTTATGAGGTCAAGCACTGATGTCAGACAAGAAGGTCTGGCTCACAATCCTAATAGTGCTGGATGGGGTCAAGTCAAGTTCTTCCACACCAAACTCATACAACCAGGTCTTAATTTAACTCTTTAAAATTGCTTTAATTTTGACCTAAATTTCCAGGAAAATTAAGGGAAAAATTTGCACAGATTAAGGCTGATTAAGGGGTAAATCTACAAAAATTTTCTCTTACTTTTTAAAATAAACAAATAACTTAAATAATAGAACCTCCTTAATAAATTCCATATGTTTAAGATTAAGGGGTTTCACACTCATCCTTAAATCCACTTTTAAGGTAAAATTAAGGGAGCGATTCACAAATTAATGGCCACTTAATTCGAGTGGCTGGTGTATCTTCAGGGGTAAATTAAGATAGGGTTAAGCACATTTTAAGTACATTGTGTTTCGTAGTGAGTGGAGCACAGTCATGCTGGTATAGAAAAGGTTCTTCCCCAAAGTGTGTCCATAAAGTTGAAAGTATGGCATTGTCCAAAATGCCATGGTTTGCTGAAAATTTAAGATTCCCTTCACTGGAAGCAAAGGGCCTAGACCAAACCCTGAAAACCAGGTGTGGCCCCATACCTTTTGTCCATATAGTGTATAATTGGTGATGTGCATCTAAACTTACAGTAGTCATTGTTTCTAGTGATGGCCTGGGCTGCTCTGGCTCGAGGGCCCTGCTGAGTGAAGTGGTAGCCTATCTTCAGGATGCTTGGATTTTTCTCCAACATAGAAGCAATCTCCATCTCAACAGAATCCCCCAGCTTCTGTCTCTGTATGACGACAACCAGAATTAAAACATTAAAACAGCACAACCAAGAATGGGCACTTTCGGTTGTAATAAGAATGCCATTACAGATTAACATCCACACAATGCATTATCACAGCAATGATTTCAGTCGAACCTGCTCAGTTATTCACCTGGTTGTCGATCTTGATTTCATAAAGGGTGGAGTTTTGAGCCAGGGCTTTAATGATGGCCATCATTCCTTGCGCAGTGATGAAGTTAGACTCAATGTTCAGGCTCTGCAGTGTGGTGTTCTCTTTTAACATTTCTGCTATGGCCTAGTTTGTTAAGAAAGAAAGAAAACATGATGAGTTTTATGCAAGCAGACTAGAGCAGTTAAAAGAGTTGTATGTATAAATGGTTATTCCTAACTTCTTTTTTATTGCCCGAAAAGGATAATGAGGCAACTCAGCTTGGATGATTGAAATCAATATGTTGTTAGATGTATTAGGAATGCCTGCAAGGAATACTCACATAAGCCACAGGATCGTTACTGCGTGTAGCAACAATGCTCAAACTTTGAACCCGAGTGTTTTCTTTCATTGCATGAAAAATCTCTTTCAGTATTGGGATGGGAATGTCCTAAAAGACAAAGCAAGCAATACTATGGCTGTTATAAAGAAGTAGTTCGAACAAATATTTGCTAATGTTTAATTTATGAATAATACTTCTACTATTACATATATTAATAACAACAACAACAATAATATTAATAACAATAATACGCAGATCATTAAAAATCCTCAATATAAGTGAGTACACTATAGTTAAAAAATGCTAAAACTTAAATAAAAGCAACACTGTAGTAGGGTATGTTGACCTTTAAACAGACAACCTGCATAAAGATTATCTTGAGACGGACACTTCCAGATGCTTAACTTTAAAAACAGAAAAGCATCACTTATCAACAGTCCTGTCATTTGCATTTAAGTCCAAGTTACCGGGATGTTGTTGAGGTTGACCTCTGTCAGGTGACTGTCATTTTTCTGGATCCTGGCAAGTGTGTCCTCAACATTAGTATCATTTGGAGGCTCATCAGGGTAGATCTTATACACGTCAGGCTTTACCACACCTGCCAAAATACAGGCAGACTTAGTGTAGGGATTTTTAAAGAATGCTAAGGGCAGCTGCATGCACTGTTCATCGTAATGGGAGAGGGATACATACTGTTGATGCCTTCTGTGTTGGCAATCTTGCCAGTTGCACCCAGGGCATCGTAGTACTGCTTGTTGCTCATCAGTGTGTACATTCCCAGGATGGCTGCATGGACACACATGAAATAACTTAAGATATGCGTTAAATCCAGAGGTGGACAAAGCACTCACATTCATTACTTAAGTGAAAGTACAGATACCACTGGTTAAACGTTACTGCGATACAAGTGAAAGTCGTTCAGTCAAATTTTTACATAAGTTAAAGTGCTGAAGTACTTGTTTTTAAAAATACTTAAGTATTAAAAGTATATTTTCTTTCACCACATCGTTGCATTATTGGCACAACACATACAATACCTAATGCTTCTGACTAGCTTGTAGAACCTCTAGAATTAGGAATTAGTTAAATGTTACTAAGCTGACAAAGAAAACAAGAATATTTTTTTACACACACAAACGGACAAAATAGAGTGCGCTCTTGAGAGAGTAAAGCACTGTACTCAAGTAAATCTACTTCGTTACTGTCCATCACTCGTTAAATCCCATATTCTGTATATCTGCATTGCACATCCAGCCTCTTTACATGTAATAAAATGTATTGCTCATCATCACCACCAGGTGTCAGTGTTTTACAAACTCTCATAAACCCCAGCCCTGCATAGAGAAGCTACAGCTGCAAGAAAAAACCTTTTTGCCATTTTGGGGAGAGTGAGGGAGACAGAGGGACAGCTGCCCAGACAGTACAGCCTACACTCATACAATAACAACATTACAATCCTTATTAAAAATAAAGATAACAGAACTGGTGGTGTTTTTATAAAAGCACGAGCATCCACAGATAGCTTAACCTTGCGTCAGCTTGTTAAACAAGGATTTCAGTGACAAAAACGTGAACGGAAGAATGAGGTAGCTGTAAAGAAGCTTTAATCCCAAACTGGATGAGTTCCAGTGTTGAAACTGTATTCTCAATGAAGGGCTCTGTCACGGTAATCTCACCCGGCGAACTGCTCCAAAAAGGCACCCACCGCCACACAGCCCAGAGAGTACCGTTAAAGGAAAAGGCCTCAGTCCTCTCTGGCTTCTGGTAAGTTAGTAAGTGAATGCTTCATCATACAGAAACACCACATTTCAGCAAAAGTGTCACCCCACAAATATCATAGGCTTCTGAAAGTGAAGCTACAAAGAGCGAAAAGAAAGATTTTATCACAGTATTACTTTACATCTTGAAAATATTATTAGTGAGAATGTGAATTCTTTCTTTATATTTGGGAATTACAGTGGCTATTAAAAAGAGTCTCTGACATTTTCTGTTCATTTTCTATACACTTCTGTAGAACTTTGCAAACCTACAAGCCCCTTCTAATTACCCCCCTTCACCAAACACCTCCCCACTCTTTCTGCGTTCATGCTAACCCCATGGCCCTGTGCCAGCTTATTTTGGTGAGTTGCTGAGCTATGGGAATCAGATACTGTGTGGTATGGTCCTAGTGCAATCACATCTGTAATGCATGGTGACACATATGGTGATACTCCAGTCCAGCACTACCATTTTTTTACACACAAAACTAAAAAGTCATCCAAACATAAACTGTGGCTGGTGAAACCTAGGCTATGGTGAAATGGGCTCTGAAGTGTTCCCAAAAGCCCAGTGCTGTATATATGCAGATAGCAGTTGCTGTTATGGGGGCAGAATTAATGTGGTGTTGGATCTTAGCCTGTCCAAAATTATCTGATTGCACCAGAGACACTTGTGTTTTGCCATCTAGGACCAAAGTAAGTCAGTTTCTTTATTTATGCCTACATATTTCTCGCGTTATCATGATGCATGAGGACTGTGGATTTGCTGTGAGGGTAGGTACAATGGATTCAAAGTCATGAGAAGGTCAGTCATGGATTATTGCATGGACTAAGATATAAGGACAAATTTCTCACTAATTTGTCACGCCTCTTACCCGCAATGTCACACATCTCAGCATCTGTGGCGTTTTTCAGAGCTTCTTCTAATTCGGGTTCCAGCGTGATCTGCTCCTCCATGGGGATCTGTCCTGAACCAGGCTTTGGGATAAATTTCTTTCCTAAAGACATAAACAGAGATTAGTTTCAGTTGCAATTCCCTTCTACTGTGCACTTATTTCATTATATTTCCTGGTCTACAGAGGAACTTGCTGCGATACCTTTCTTCTGCCCAGTAAAGGGCACAAGATCTTCCCTGTCCTCATGCTCTAAAGCTTCTTTCTCCAGATGGTCCAGCAAAGCGTGGCGGTCAAATGGCCCAGTAGGACTCTTCTTGGTTTGGTCACGCTGACGGAAGCCAGCTGGAAGGATGGCATTCTAGAATAAAAATGAAAATCGCAATACATTTTCCTTCCTAGCCTGGAATGAGAACCATCAGGCACACTTGCGAGGGTTGCATGGTGAGATATTCTGATTAATAAGTTATATCCTCTGTACCTCAGGGTCCATCTCCTGAAGCTCATAATCGAGCTTTTCCAGCTCCTCGGCACTGAGGCCCTTGAGGATGGCATCCTCATCGATGTCTCGAGGGTCACTCTTTGACATCTTGGCAGTCAGATCAAAGTCCTACTGCACACCACCTGCCCAAAGACAGAGAGCCCTGACAAAAGAAGAGAAGGACCTTTAATGCACTGTAGAAAGAAAAACCTTTCGCACAATATAATGAAGGACTACCATTTGGTGTAAATTGGTGCAAACTGGTGTAAAAAGAACAAAACAAAATCAAATCAATTAGTATATTTAAAAAAATCTTCTCATATAGCAACACTTCGAATATGGAGCCTTTACCCTGACTTGACATAAACAAGTCTTTTCTAAACAAAAAAGTAAATGTTTTTATTAGTGAAATACTTCAACATGAATCTGAATGATAGAACTAGGAGCTTTTGTGCTTATCAGTCTATGGCATATAAAGATGATTCCATATGACAGTGTACTCAAGTTACAGCGCATAGCACTGGCAACAATATTTGGAACATACAAGATGGAACATATGAAGAGAAGACTCTACAGCAATCATCACGCAGAGAGAGAGAGAGAGAGAGAGAGAGAGAGAGAGAGTATAATCTATTCTTAGTCTCAGAATGGCAGGCCTGAGTTTTGAGTTACAGTAGTGTGGAGCCGAGTTAGTGGTGTTCTCTCATTTATCAGAAGCTTACATACACACTCACACTGCCTTCACTGCTGCACACCCACTGGTGAGCACATCTGATAGGAAACACCAGGAAGATTCACAGTTTCATACTACCACACCCAAACACAACAGCATTTGGCCCCCCACCACACACCCCATGGGGTCTAGAAACAAAACCGTGTATCAGCTTGAAACATTTCTGTGCTACAGACTTCATGCGAAGTGCAAAGCTTTGGTGCATTAGTGGAGCACTGTGTGGACAATCAGTTGCCCCATGTGTGTGTAAGAACAAGTACACAGTTCTGTAGCTTAACTTTACACATCACTTTGCTTCTCAGTACAATGACTCAAGTACTGATCAAATGTGTACATATTTCCATGTGAACAAAATCTATTACATTAACACAAATCTGTCTTTCAGTGTACTTACTTTTTAGTTGATTCACATTCTGAACATTTTGCAGAATTACATAGCTGGGCCATTTTCATTGTATAGACAAAAGTATTGGGACCTACCTGGTTTTCAGGGTAATGACGAGGTCCCTTATTTCCAGTAAAGGGCAGTCTTATTACTTCAGCACACCAAGACATTTTGGACAACCATGATTCCAAAAGTGTCTACACAGTTTGGCGAAGACCCTTTTCTATTCCAGCATGACTGTGTCCCAGTGCTCAAAGCAAGCTCCATAAAGACAAGGGTAGATAAGTTTGGTGTAGAAGAACTTGACTGGCCCTCACAGAGCCCTGACCTCAACCCTATCCAACACCTTCAGGGTGAACTGGAACAGAGATTGTGAGCCAGACCTTCTCATCCAACATCAGCTCCTGACCTCATAAATGCTCTACAGAATGAAAAGACATAGATTCCCACAGAAACTCCAAAATCTTGTGAAAAGCCTTCCAAGAAGAGTGGAAGCTGCTATAGCTGCACAGTGATTTATGAAATTGTATTTGAATGCAATGTCAATCATTTGAATGCAAACTCATTAACGGGGTCCCAATACTTTTGTCCATCTAGCGTATACCAAACAGTGCTTCAAAATTGACTTTGTTGATGCGTAATGCATCATGTACAGTGACTAACATTCATTGTGGAATATCACTAATAGAGAGGTAATGGGGAAAGGATTACTGTAAATATGTCAATATGTTTAAATATTGTATGTAAAGAGGTGTATATGTGGGTGGAAAAGAGAGTGAGTGAGTGAATGTGGGTTATCAGTGTGTATATCATGTCTAGATGGCTCTAATGTGTTAAGCCAGTGTTTCAGGCAGAAGAAAAACAACTGAGCACACTATAATCAGAGCAAGCACAAAAGTAGATGCACGTCTATTAAGAGAGGTGGTGAGTTGTGCAAGCATCTACGCAATACTTTTGATTTTGCTATTTATTATACTTCCGTTCCTTACTCACCGTCTTTACTCACATATTGTCTTTTGATTTTGTACTTATTAGTATGAACAAAATTATGTATTCATAAGAATAAACAAAGATTAATTTAAAAAATATTATTAATCGTGAAACAGTATTCTGACAACACAAATTAATCTTTGTCTTCTGTATGAAGGGATTTACTTTGAAGCATTTCTGAAGCATTGTGGTTTAATTTGATCCAATTTCACTTCATCTTCAATTATCTAGATTTATAAGAGTGCCTTTTATGAACTTTAATCTTCTTTCTTAAGGTTTTAATGGGATTCAAGTCAGGAAATGTTCTAGGTGATGCATTACTTTCACCATCTTTTGTAAGTTTGCTGTTTTATTTGGCTGTATATATAGTTGTTGTGTTGTTGAAACATTATTTTCCTCATTATTCTTATTTCCCAATGAGAATTTTCTTATTATATATCCCATTTCCAAAGTAGAAGCTTATATCATGCCTGGACCTTCATTCACTGTTTTTGAAATTGTACGCACGAACACACTCTAAATATGAAGAGCTAACTGATTTGTCTGAGAGCATGTGTGTAAATTGTAGACACTAGTCTATGTGCTTTTTTATTACAGGTTTTTTTTTTACAAGGGGGACACAGACTGAGATGACTGCAATGTAGTTTGTTATTGTTTTGATGTATTCTGTGTAACTGTTGTCCCTGCTGTATGGCATATCCATATTTATCACCATATTTAAGGTCCAAATGCAAAGTAAAAATACATTACGTGTGTACATTTAAAGTGGATATATGCACAGAGTGTATATTAAATAGCAAAAACAAGTTTGTCTGAGTACCTACTTCCCCTCACTTCAGTTCTGAACAGAGGTAATGATAACCCTTCAAAACATTTGACATTGGTTTTGTCAGAAGACAGGACAACACCAAAGACCTGTTGAGAATATAAATAGGTATAAACCAGGTCATCTCCTCAATAAATACACCTCAGTCCCACTGGTCAGGTGACATTTTATGAGACCACCACATTTACCAAGTAAGAGTGCATGGCTGCCTGTTTTGTGCACCTGTCTACAGAGCTCCCAAGGCACATCAGCTCCATTCCAAACAATATTAGGTTTAGCAAAACACGGCGTCCCACCTGTTGAACCAGCTGGCTCTAAAGGTTTTTAATTGACTTCTTTCCACATGGAATTTGTGCCATGCAGCTGAGAGTTGGGCATGCTACAGACAAACTGAAGAACTCTGTGGCACAATCAAAAGATGTTACTTTTGCCGTAGGCCCGTTTGCAAAATTTCTGCCCTGCTAGATCTGCCCCAGTCAGCTGTAAGTGCTATTATTGTAAATTGCATCAAGGAGCAACAACAGCTCAGCCAAAAAGAAGCAGGGGCGTAAATCCCGGGGGGGGGAGACATACCCCCCCCCCCCACCCGAGAGTTGTCCCCCTGCAAAAAATATTTAAAAAAATTGCATTCTCTATGAAGAAAAATATATGTATGTATACCTAAAATAATTGTGTAAGTAGAAAAAAACCAAACGCGAAAAATGCATTTAGAAGCAGTTGAGTTCCCCTCCCCTTCCTCACAGTGGTTTGGCCCACCTACTCTCAACACATACGAGTCAGATGTGTGGCTGCGGTTTAATTAATGTGTAACTCCAGTAAGTAGGGTATTTTATTCACTTTAAATAAAGCGATTGTCTTTAATGTAGTTGATGCAGACTCATTCATAAATTAGTTGCGGCAAAAATGCTGCTTACCGATGTAATTTTCCATGAATCTGCTATATTAGCGATTAAAATATTACTTATCTAGTTAAAGTTAACTTGTTTACAATAGCTTGTTGCATAGTGCACCTAACTGCAACTAACACGCCATGCATTGTTTTATTTGTGACAACTTGGCATAATGTTAACTTAACATTAACGGCCACAATTAGCATATCGTTTAGCTGTGCATTTACTAAATGAGCACTGTGCTACGTCCGAACTGACACCACTGTATGTTTTTTTGTATAATCAATTTTTTTTCTGTTCTTAAGTGTCTTTATTCATTAAAAAAAAAAATTTAAACCATTTTTTTAATTGCTTGACTGCATTATTTGTGTCCCCTTCAAGAATTGCTCATGAGAAACTTTGTATTTATTGTCCCCTCTCTACTGTTAAATAAAATTTACACCCATGAAAAGAAGTACGCTACAGAAACCAGGTCCAAAAAGGACTGCAGTGTTCAGTGTGTAAAAAATCACTTATCCTCTGTTACATCATTCTCTACAGACTTCCAAACGAATCTGGAACATTAGCAAAAGACCTGTGCGTAAAGTTGGTTTCCTAGGCTGAGCAGCCGCACGCGGGTCTAAGGTCACTATGTGCAATGTTATTGGACACTGGAGTAACAGAAACATGTTCTAGAGTGATGAAACACACTTCATTATCTGGCAGTCTATTGCCTGGTCTAGGGCTATTTTTCAGAGTTTAGGCCAATTTTTTGGCAACAGCTTGAGGAAGACCCTTTCCAGTTCCAGTGTGACTGTGCCACTGTGCACAAAGCAAGGTCTATAAAAACATAGTTTTATGAGTACGATGTGGGGGAACACCAGGAGCCTTCACTGAGCCCTTGTGTCAACGCAGCTGATCACATTTGGAATGTTTTGGAATGCCCTGGAATGCCCAGCAAGCTTATATAGGTCAGATGTCAAAATATTTTTGGCCATACAGTGTACATCTCAATACTTAATGTCAGAACTTAATATGATAATATCCGGAAAGTGACCCCCTCAGAAAGGACATTCGCAGCCCTGATCTAACATGCATTTCTGAATATTAGTCGATCTGCCTAAATTAATTCCAGAACTATTCTCTGCTTGGTAGAAATCCAGCTGACATCACTAATTTGTGCAGTGTCATTTGAGTCATGCTATAAACATACAGTAAACTGTTAAATGTCTCAAACCAATGTGAGTAATAAAAGTGATAGTCCACCCACCATTGGAGTTATGACTATTGAATGAAAGCTCTTTTAATTAGCATGAGGCATTTCACATTTTCCATTTAATAGAACAGTTCTGGAGCCATTTTCTTCATATTAATCTAGATTAATACATTCAACAAGGCTGTATTTCCATTCAAAATATCACTTTAAAAGCAAAGTGAAGTCACATTGTGTATTAAGTACAGCTGGGAAACCGAAAACTCTGGTGGCATCTGCAGGTGGACTCTAAGCAAAGGTCAGGCCGTGGCACATGAAACTACAGAATTCACAGAACTGTTTTAAGCGAAAATGTTCCACTGAAGCTCCCAAGTGTGCTTGTGCGTTTAAGCACCAAGGTTCTTCTCCAACTGACCCATCTCACAAAAGATTTCACACTATTTATGGGTCAGCTCCTTCAGGTCTCACCGCCCAAGTGTTAAATTCCAAATCAACCCCAGCTTAATTTTAGCTTCACAAGTCAGCTACTTCCAACAGTGTAAATCTTGTCCCCAAACCTCATTTTAGCTTTCAGTGAAGTCCAGGAGAAAGGAGAGATCTTCGCAAAAAGAAAACGTTTGAAACAAAGTAACTGAGCTAACTTGTGTGACAAAATAATTAAGAAAAATAACTTTAATTAGGCTTTTAAATAATCTACAGGAATTACATGCAAATTTACAACAAGGGCCTAGGAGTTTATTGTCCTGGACTAAAGAGTGCACAATATGCTGCATTTGACAACTGAACAACCAGACTGAAGCTGAGCAGTCTTCACTGCAAAATATTATGCATTATACTCAGTTCTAGTAATTGAACAAAACTGTACTCAGATACATTGCAGTGTAAGTTTAATACCTCACAAGCAAACGCAAAAATTGCAAAAAGGCCACATCCTTACTGAACACACAATTAAAATAAATAAAAGCCTAAGTATTTATATCATTACAGATCAGATCTACATTAAACATTATTGCAGAAAACAAACATGACTTTAGCTGCTGGTACAGTATTTCCATGCCATAGTTTGAGTCTAATCACAGTAGGCAGTTATAGCCCAGGCATACATTCATTTACACATACATTTAAAGACTGTACTTCTCCTGTGTCAGGAGTTGTCTGCTACTCACCTGCACCCAGTGTCAGTGCTGAAGCTTACAGGAGGGATGACCCAGCCTTTGGAACTGGAGAGCCTTTCGCCCACCCTGTGTTCTCTCTCCACCCCCACCTCTGTTTAACACGCTTGCCTACTTTCTGGGCAGTGATACTGAAACAGTGATACTAGCTGGCACACACATGATGAGGTCAGCATGTCATTATTATTTTTTTTAAACAGTGACAGTAAATTTGGGGGGGGGGGGGGGGGTGGTGGAAAAGAGAGAGAGGGAGTGGGGGCACTGGGGTGTGTGTGTGTGCTCATAACTTATTGAAACCTGGTGGGTTTTTTTTTTTGTGTGTAAATGGTGACCTCTAGTGGTGGAATTTGGCAACTCCACTTTCTTTTGTAGCACCAAAGCGACTTTCTACTACAGGGGACAGTCTCCCTGGAGCAACTTAGGGTTAAGGGTCTTGCTCAGGAGCCCAATGGTGGTGCTAAAGGTAGGATTCGAACCCATGACCTCTTGGTCCGGAGGCAAGTATCCTATCCACTGAGCTACCTTTTTTTGTACACATTATGATGAATGGACCAATAAAATGGTCCAAAATCTTGACACGTTAACTCACATTCAAAGTTAAAAAATACGATTTAAAAAATATACGGTTTTCTTATTTGTGATGATATGCACAAGCAGCACTTCAAGAGTAAAGGCTCCATGCCCCGAACCAGGAAACTGGTAACAAAGAACTGCTATGAAATCTAAGATATGTCCTTAACCCCAGTACTTTGTTCTTAAGTTATGTTTTTACTGCAAATTTCTCAGAAGACACAGCAAGATGGCACCCAGTGTAAGAGTGCATTTAATATAATTATTGTCATACCACTTGCAAACTGTTACATCGTTTACATTTATGTACTTATTAAAAAAGTAAACGAATTTAAACATTTGGTCCAACTGCGATGAACTGCCAAACTAAATACAGCTGAGGTTTCCAAATGGTAAAAACCAGCAGTATGGCAAATAAAACTCTATAATGTTGACAGTGTAATGCACAATAGAGATCTGAAATAGGTGTGGTGTAATGAACTTACCCATCTGACATAAATACACTGAAGCCTTAGGCACTGTGTGAGTGTGATCTATGGCCAGGCTGAATGTGGCAGAATGTTCTTGTTGGGTTCATCATTTGGGTTTGGAAATCTTATCACGCAGCATATAATAAAACAAAAACACAAAGATAAGAAACAAAAGAGCTCTGGAATACTTGATGAGCTCTGCAACATACAGTTTTGTATATTGTATAAACACATTCAAAACCGTATCAGCAGTGGTGAACACTGTGAAAATGTTTTTAAGAGTTCATACATAAATAGCATTACAATGTAGTAACTATTGACTATAAAGTATTATATGCTGCAAAACAGAAATCCATACAACCAGCGTCACTAAAGTAAAAACATATTCCACAATTAAAGCATTAGTGCACGGTCCCCAGACAGCTAACAGGTCAATGATTTTGAAGCATGAGATATGACAGCTTGCAGCTCTGCATGGACTTACCTGTATGACAGGTAAACAAATTTTTTTTGTCCAACCGTCAAGGTTCAATTGTAGTTCAAATGATAGGTCAAATGAGGCCTGGACACATTAAAATGCCTCTTTGCACAGATAAGCTAGTGGCTGCAGGGAAAAAAGGGAAAGTCTCATGAAAAAAACAACTTTTCCTTGTTTATCTCTCTTGCACTCTCCATCCTTGAGTATCTATATTCCTTGTTTGATAACAATCTTCTGCCGCAGGCCTTTGGCAGCCGGCTCTGCAGGGAGAACAGCACCAGGGCATGGCAGGCCATGAGCTGCTACATACTTCTTATAGGCCTCACGGATTATCTTGAAGGCTCTAAGGTTAGCATAGGGAATGTCTGTGATGGGGTCGCGGTACAGAGCTGGTTTGTGAGTGACAGGGCACACTTCTCTGACAGGGATGCGGGGGGCAGAGGTCTTAGGAAAAAAGGACTGGAAGGTGTCCTCATCACTGAAAGTGATGTAAGTGCGAGAGCATCTTGCAGTTCCTGGCGGTGGAGGAGCAGACATGGATGCAGGGTGGCCCGAGAGGGTTGCCTCAGACTGGGACAATGCTGCAGTCCCAGTTCCAGGGACAGGATGAGACTGCTGGGGATCCTGGTCCAACCTATAAACAACAAGAGTAGCTTAAGTTCAGCTTCACAAGTCAGCTACTTCCAAGTCTTGTCCCCAAACGTCATTTTAGTTTTAAAAAAAAAAAAACTTCTGAAACTAAGTAACTGAGCTAACCTTTATAACATTATAATTAAGAAAAAAACTTAATGAGGATTCTACATAATTCACAGGAATTAAATGCAAATCTCCAACAGGGGCGAAAATGTCGAGTGCTATGTAGGTGTCCTGGACAGAAGAGAGCACAACATGCCGCTTCTGACAATTTAACAACCAGACTGAAGATAAACAGTCACTTCCAAGCCAAATTTGAACAGTTATTCTTCATTGCAAAGCGCAAAATTGTAAGGCCACATCCAGTGATACTGAAGACGTGACTAAAATAATTAAAAGCCAGAGCACTTATGTAATTAAAAAAAAAAAATTTCTTTTTTATTCACAGATAAAACTGCCATTTTTATGCAACTTGAAAGACTGTAACCACTTACATCAAAATTAAGTCTGGCTAGAAAAACTGAAATCCACTTGCTATATGAAGCTCCAAACTTTTTATTTGGAGCTCACCACAACTTGCATGTTGTTCCTCATTTCTGGTTTTTCCTGTTCTATGCAGAAAACAGTTGCTGCCTCAGAAAGCCTGTTGTTGATTGTTCGACTCGAAGGCACAGAGTGTCAGTTGATGTTTAGTTATGCAAGTCACGAACATGTGAATTATAATGAAGTATACTGAAATGCTAAAATCTCAGACTGCCTCCTAAAATGGTTAGAGCAAACAGATTTAAATGTTTAAAACATGTTTTGGATGCATTCCCCTTTGTATTAATAATAAAACATGGAGTCAAGAAGCATAAAACGACAGTAAATTGGGATCATCTATTTGTTATAGTAAGGAAACCTTCCAGCAGTAAAGCAGCGATTAGGTAAGCTGTGACAAAACCATACCCCTCCACATCCACATTCTCCTCTTTGAAAGAGGGGTCAGACACCAGAGGCATCAGTACAGAGTGATAGCGGATGACTGGGCCCACACACTGGTGCTTTTTATGGACTTGCTTCTTCTTATCCGCCTCCAGACGCTCATAGTTCTCTGCGTTTAACATGCCAAGAGAAACACAGAAAACCAGTATGTTTTCTTCTTTTTGTTTTGTAAGTGATTGAATTAGAGAAGAACATGCCTGACATCCACATAGCTGGAGGAATACATTCAGGAAACAGCTGTCATCAACTGCTAAGGTTAAATCTACTAATCCAATCATGCTTGTTCTATGTCTTCAGGTCACAGGTTTCATTAGTGATAACAAAAACATATTGTCAGTTTATATGAATTATTGCTCTCTCTTAGCTTCCTGAAACAAACGGTTCTGTCAAGAGTGTATTCAATACATTTAGTCGATACCAAATGGGTGGAAGCACAAAAATAATTTGAATTTTAGTTATTTATGTGTTTTTCAATTCGTTTGTCAAGGACACAAACAGAAAAAAGCTGAAGTGCAAGCTTTAATAAAAATTAATTTTTAACCAATTATGTAATTACTTATGCACAGAAACACTGTAACATTGTTTTGTAATGTTTAACTGGGAGTCACTCTCTCTAACTACTTTTTCTTACCCAGTGAGCGCAGGTTAATCTCTGCTGTGACTTTGGCCTCAGCTAAGAGTTCTGCTTGGGTCAGAGGGCGTTCGTGGCGAGTGCCCTTCCTGCGGCGTGGGGCCACCTGCCTCTCCTGCAGTCTCAGGTAGGTTAGCCTGGTGTGCTCAGTAGTGGACTGCCGCACAGACTTCCTGTCTGACACAGAAACACCTCACCATATCACATTTCTGGCTCACTATTGTTTTCTCTGTCATTTTTTGGCCTGAGGAAAGTCATCTAAAACTTCAATGTGACCATGACCTGTTCCTCACTTCTTGCCTAACCCACGAGAACATTCTGTTTACTCTAATAATACCAATAACATCAACAAGCACTGATCCCCTTTGAAAAGATGTGTATACTCAAACAAAAAACAGATGATGTCACTCAAGCCTGTAATCACATCATAATATCAAACCCAGGCAAAGTTCTGCCTTTTTTATGTTCTCAACTAAATGTCACACATGAGGTGGACAGTTTTATGAAGTGTTTCATGGTTTATGAAGCTGTCATGGTTCTACGTGTAACCCTTCCCTTTACAAAATAAGCCATGAAGAACTCCTTTTATAAGGAGTGTACTCTGGGTTAGATGTTTAGACAGTTTTCTTAGCACTGTGCAGAAAAACAGTGGTCTCACTCTTACTGATGTCTTCCTGGAGCTCAAAGGTTTTGTGCTTGTCAGCCTTGGTCTTGTCTGCCCTCCTGGGAAGCTCACTCAGCTTCTTTGGTTTGGGCTTAGGTTTGACAGCTTTAATGGGCTCCTGTCCAAGCATAAACAATGATTTAGAGACAACAAGGAATCAGCTGACCCTATAATCTGTTATTATCCAATGTATCATAGGTGTGTTTTTAAAACTTATGCCGTTTTAGAATTACTGTATAGTAAACAGAGTTTAAAGCTCTAAAGATTGATGTGTTGGTTTACAGTAGGCTACTAGTTTTTGCTGACATTCTTCATGTATAGTATGTGTGCAGTAAACAAGGCCTCAGAAAGAGGTGAATCAGCCTATCAAGTTCAAGACACCTTGTAGGCCTTGGTAACAACTCTGCTTTTCCTGCGAGGTCCATCCTCCTCTTGCTCGCTGTCGGGTTCTTCTCCCTCATCAATGTCAAAGTCACTGTCCACTTCATCCTCCGTTTCTGAAAGGTCCCCTTTATACTCATCATCTCCAGACTCCTACAGCAATCACATACAACAAACAGAATTTGAATTTTTCACCCTACACACCCAGAATTATACAAACACTTCCTTCTAATAAATTCATTCAGCTACTTTAAGGTGCACCCATTGTTGACACTGTGCACACTCAGCTTCCACAAGAGAATGGGCCTCTAGAGCATCCGCACATGCATCTTCTGTCAATGTGCCCAATGCAAAGCATTGGTTAGAGGGAAATCCTGGCACTGGGATATGGAGAAGCAAAACTCAATTTCCTGGTGTGATGTAGCCTCTATACCTTTGGGATGAATTGCTGTTTTGTTTGTGACCCAAAACTATTACACAACGTATGCAAACACCTACTGTAAAGCCCTTCCAGAAGAGAAGAGGCTACTACAGCAAATGAGGCAAAGGTTCCTCATGAATAGCTACCCTTTATTAGAGTAGAATTGTTGAGGGGCAGGAGTCTACTTCTGCATATACTTTACAGTGTATTTATTCTCAAAGCTCCAAAATGCAATTGCCCACTAAATGCCTGATGGATTTACACTTTCATTTGATCTTAAAAAAGGGAAGTAAAGACTAAAGACACTTGGATGTTCTGATTTTAGCAGGACAGATTTAGCTCCTGGATCATGTATTGCAGGGTTGCCTTCTGATCACCTAAAACTACTCTGAAAACGAGAGGCCCCTCACGTCATTGAAGCCTCCGTAGGTGGTCTTGTAGAACTCGTCTTCTTCTTCTGCATCCAGCAGTTTGGACATGCGGCTCCCTGCGTTTTTGCGAGGAGCCCGGCTGAAAGCCAGGCTCGTTTTTCCTTTCTCCATCTATCCGAGAAATCAGACAAAACGACCAAAACCACCGTTTCTCAATGTCAGAAAAAAATCTAGAAGGTGATGCACGATTGATGAGCCACTTATATAGCAGGCCGGTGCACTATCTGTTGCATGGAAAGTCCCCTCTGAGGAGAATGAACTAATTTACTGTGAATGGTGCGTGCGCTGCGTAAAAGAAAATAGCGCGACATAAATAAATAAATGTGTGATAAACCAAACGTCAGATATACAAATACGCACAAAAAGCACAATCGATGGATGTGATCTTGTTCAGACCCAACTAATGGAGCTGTGGGTAATTTAGCTGTTTGGAAGCCAGGTGGAGACAAAGCTCTTCAGAGAGAGAGAAGAGTCAAACCGCAGGTCGAGGTCCTTGTTCAGGAAGGCCCTTGTGCTTTCCAGAATTTCAAAACAATTATTCTTGTATAATCCTTATAACTTTAGAAAATCTATTTAGAATCTTTTTGGATTGTGCAGTACACTTACCTTCCCAGTTATTCTGTCTTAGTTACATACATGCCTATTCATTCTCTAGGTCAGTAATTTCCATGTCTATCTCTACCATCAGTGCTGCCACTCAACCAACATGCATGTAGTGCTTGGGATGTTCGTAATAGTTTTTTTTGTGCAATGCAACAAAACAAGATTGTTTGGTAGCCTATTCAGATGAGAAGTATGAGAAACTGAAAAGAGATGTGGCCAAGATCCTGCAGTGCTTGTCCAGCGCCAAAGTACTCTTTATCTCCCCCGCCACAACACATTATATACATATTCCTCCATAGCAGGGGTGTCAAACTCTGGTCCCGGAGTGCCGGTGTCTAGCACAGTTTGATGGTTCCCCTCCTCATACATATTCATTAAACCTGGAAATGAACGGTGAACCAGGTGTTTTTGAGCAGGGAAAACACTAAAATGTGCAGGATACCAGCCCTCCAGGATTGGATTTGGGCATCTGGGCCATATAGACGCTAAAAACAGGCTAGTTCATGATCATAATGCTTGAGGGACTTTCTCCCCTTTGTGGAATTAAAGGAGAATTACAGTATGCAGACTAGGAAATTTAAAGAGGAACTTGGTTATGGTGAAAACAAGAAGGCAGTCATTTCAGGCAGTCATTTGACAATAGGCTTCAAATACACATCACTAACATTCCAGGTCCACTCCAACAATAGATGCTCTATTCAGAGTTAAGCTTAAGGTGGAAAGAGGTGTGACTCCAAGTTTCAGTCATGGAGCTTTCTTAAAAACCTAACACCAAAATCATAGCAAAACTAAAGAAAATTATATGTTTGCCCTGTATTTTCCATCAGAATTCCCCATGAGATCAAGGGACCATTTTTCTGAGCTGTGGCATAGGACTATGTACGATTCCTGCCTTTGTTGAAAAGAAGTTTGACCACTGAGAGAAAAGCCTTGTCCTTAGAACAAGGCCACAGCGTTTGAACAAGCATTTTTCTTTCCCCTGCAATCCTCCTTTTACATTCTTTCATAAACCAAATGTAAACAAAGACAATTTACCCACACATAGTCCTATACATAGTGTGTTAACCACAGAATTTACAAGAAATATTCTGAGCTACAGGTGGATAAAACAAAGAAACTTTCTGAGAAAAAGTTTCATTTACATTTACGGCATTTATAAGACGCTTTTATCCAAAGCGACTTCCATTCCCTAGCTACAGAGGCAGTCTCCCTGGAGCAACTTAGGGATTAAGGGTCTTGCTCAGGAACCCAGCGGTGGTGTGCTGAAGGTAGGATTCGAACCCATGACCTCTTGATCTTGAGGCTAGTATCCTACCCACTATGCCATCACCACCCACTCACGCCCCCACCACCCCACGGACCCACAGTCCAATGGCCAGACAGCGTTTACTTCTTCAACTTCAATACTATTTCATCTATCTTGATGAGTTGATCAAAAATCACTGTGAATGAATCAAGCTGGTTAAACATCACACTTTATTGTTATTATGCGCAATTTGATCTTTCTTCCCACGCAGACATAATGTGAAACTAAGGCGTGTCAGTCTCACATACAGAATAATAAGGTAACCTTTACTTAAGAAGTTGTCAGCTCTCAAATGTTCCTTTTACAATAATTTTAGCTTTTGTAGCTTGTGTAGAGTGTGGGCACTAACTGTAGTGTCTAACTGAGCGATAGAACTAATTCCAGCTCTACATTCTGCTGTCTTATAAAAATGAATACAGAAAATTGAAAACTCTTGAAATGATGGTGTAGAAGGGGATTCTTTTTGCTGGCAGAAAGTCTAAGGTTGGCTGTTTCCCACAAAAAAAGAGTGCTTTGTCCCCAAAGACGTATTTGGTTTCTTATCACTTTGAAGTTTCACATTCCTCCCTGCTCTCCCTCCCTCTC
Source organism: Brachypetersius gabonensis (assembly GCA_037577145.1). Lineage (NCBI taxonomy): Eukaryota > Metazoa > Chordata > Actinopteri > Characiformes > Alestidae > Brachypetersius > Brachypetersius gabonensis. The sequence goes on along the minus strand of JBBJLR010000007.1, from coordinate 9,224,820 downwards.
TCACTGCAAAACATCTGCCAGAGGCACAGAAATACAATCCCCCTAACACTAAAAAATACTCGGAATAAGATAAAGGCAAGGAAAACAAGACATGTGAACGAACGGTTGTGTTAATAATTTCAAATGTTTATATTCAAGACACTTTTTATGAATGAAGGCCTTTGTTTGTGTTCTGTTCAGTCTGAAAGGCTGAATTTAAGCTCTGGGCCTTGGGAGGCTCAAAGGGCCCCCCACACTACATAGCTGTTGCTGTGAGAGATGGAGTGGGTGATGACCTCACTGGTCGGGTATGTGTTGTTGCTGCTGCTGATGGTGAATTAATGGTCCGCTACAGTCCTACCCCCACTACCTCTTATAGCCCAGTAGAACTGGAAACTGGAATGCAGACCGCATACTGTGAAAGATGCAGGGTGGGGGAAGCAGTGTTTCATAATGTACGTCGCTTTGGATAGAAGCGTCTGCTAAATGCTGTAAATGTAAATGTTATTAATCTTAAGGCATTTTGCCCATGTAATTCCTATTATGCATTATTTATGCACTACTTATGAATCTGTATATGACTGGCCTTGAGAGTCTGAAACTGAACACTTTTTTCTTTACTTACACATTGAGCTTTTTCTGTTATTACAATATGAGAATTTAATGTATTTCATGTCTATAAAATTTTAAATTGTATATAAGAAACAAGTTTCTGTGATCCATGAGACTCAACAAGCAAGAGCTGTAAAAGTCAATACTAAGGGAGCTTTGTGTACGTGTTTGTGTTTACAGGTCTTTAGGTTTGTTATGCTGTACTGTCGAAAAAGAAGCCCGCTGTTGTGAAGTTGTGGACTGCGGTGTAGACAGAACATTTAGAGAAATTACGTCAGTGTCGGTGGTATTGCAGTACACTCACAATCTTCAGCCGAAGCCCAACAGTGGCTCACTTCCAACCAACCACATCATGGTGAAAGTATAAACTGCATATCACTGAACTATGTATAACTTCACAGGAGAAGCTAATAGTTGTTGGGCCATAATAATTCATCAATTTATACAATTAGAATGTGTTCACACCACATAAAGGCCAGCTAATGTCATCGTTTGGACATGTCTGTGATGATTTGCAGGGTACCATTCAGTCTCATTTAGGAGAAACTGAACATTCTCTGAATTAAGGAAGAGAACATACAGGGTATTTAAGAAGTATTTCCACACACTCTGTCCCAAGTTTAGACAACCAGGCTTGCTTCATCTTTTCCTGTCCACGTGACACAACTCTTACAGCTGCTGTCTTGACCCAGTTAACAGCTATTGAAACTTTAAATTATGCAAGGTGGCTTCAAAAGAAAGTTACATTTAAAGATATTTTGGTAAAGTAACTGTGATTTGTATAGATGCATTCTTTTGGACAGATAATCTGTCAAATACATCAATGTCCTGTTTAAAGGGATTACATCTTCTTACGTAAGGTCAGGCATCTTGTTGAGGCATGTTGGAAATCAAGATTCAAGTATTTCCTCAGTACTCTGTGTTCCAGCTCCCACTCTGACGCACATGCATCCGGCTGGCCGCAACCCACCCATTACAGAATTCAGCAAAGTCATTGCCTCTTGGGCACTGGCTTTGAATAATAACAATAATAGTAATAATAATAAACATAACAACAACAATAGCAACAACAACAACAACAACACTTCAGGAACTTAATAATACAAGAAACTGTGTTTATCCAGAGTACTGAATGAAGTTCTTAATTTTAATGCACCAGTATGAAATTCTAGCACCACTATCTTGTATGTATGTAAATCGAATGCTAGGATAGTTAGAATCCGAATCCGAATCCGAAAACTTTATTGATCCAGGAGGAAATTACTTATGTAATGACTGCCACAGCACACAGAGACACAGAGACAGTACCAATAACATATAAAATCTAAATAAAAAGAAAGAAGAAAAGCTCAATGTGAATATCCTATGCTACATACACAATTGCTTGGTATAAATACCATATATAAGTAACACAGCTGAGTGAAAAACTACAAATGGTAGTTTGGATAATGTCACTGCACTTATTAGAAAATCAGTAGTAATATTAATTATTGAAAAAGTAATAGTGACCATAGTAGTAATACTGCACATGAAGACTATTGCACATAAGATATTGAAAGTAACTTAGCACCCATTTAGAAAACGTCACATGATATTGCACATAACGTTAATGTTTTAGCACCCGGTAGACTGTTGCACATCATAGCAAAAATAATGCACATAGTCCTTGGCACAATGATACATTTTTAGGCCAGTAATAAAATATACAAGAAGAAGCAGCAGGCTATTGCACAGATTATTGTGTGGATATGTGACAGAGGGAGGAGTTATAGAGGCTGATGGTGGTGGGAAAGAATTTTCTGTGCGTTCAGTGGAGCACTTTAAACTGGTGAGTCTGTGGCTAAAAGTGCTTCTCAGTTCGTTCACCACACTGTGGAGTAAATGTTAGTAAATTATAGTGCTGTATTTAAGACTGTAGGGTATCATGTTTATCCATCCTTTATCATGCTAAGCCTCTGCATGACAATTTCTGCATTCTTGACATATTGCTTACTTCACATTATGATTATAAATATAAACAGGAATCTGAATTAAATAGCATTGAAAGTTCATCCATCCATCCATCCATCCATTCATTATTAGAACTGCTAATCCTTAACAAGGGTCTCAGGGAGCCTATACCAGTAGTTACAGGGTGGAGTAGGTTACCAGTCAGTCACACTGCAGACACATACACACTCACACACACATCTGACTTGCTTAATTCTGGACTGTGGGAGGAAACCAGAATACCCAGTGGAACAGGGAGAACATGTACACTCCGGTACTGAAAGTCAGAACTAGAATATGGCATACAAAAAGGTCACATTGTGTGACCTTTAAATTGGTGAAGGAACTAGGAAACACAACACGCACAGGTGCAGGCACCTAAGCCAATTAACTAAAACCCTTTATCTCAGCAATACATGTTTTTCAAAAACCAACAAACAACAAAACACGCAAACAAACAGTAATGTGGTTTTAAAAAAAGAAAGAAGCAAGAATTTGTTGTTTTCAGAATAGAAGTTGATTTCTTGTGTTACCTTGAAGGAAAGTGCTGCTTACCCAGGTGTTGATCACTGCAGTACTACTGAGTTGCCACAAGGAAAATACAAAAATACAAAAAATTACTAACGTATATATTTCTGGATAAATAAATGCTTACTGCCCACAGTGCTTGAAAGGATCTAGTTTGGTGGTTACTATGGTATCTTAAGTAGTTGTTGGTTGTTGGTAAGTGGGGTGCATCAACATTTACCTGCACTTCATGGCAATGAGCAAAAATGAAAAAGAAAAAAACATGGCTGCTATCCCAAAACTGCATTTTGTCTGAAAATGCAGACAAAAAGAGGAAGGGAAGAGAAGAAGAACTATACACAGCTGGTAAACAGTTGTGATAATAATCAATACATATACTTGCCAAAAAGACCTCTTCAATAAAATAACCCATTTTGGTTAAAAAAAGAACTGTGTGGAGCATCTTTTGAAATTATAAAGAACCTAAAATAAAGTTTCCATATCATTGGTTTCCTCAAAATGGTAAATCCAAGCACCATTTAGGACCATTTAGTTTGTTTGTATCAAATGGTTGTCTACATCTTATCTACAGTTGAATACTCTACAGTAAGGGGAGTAATGGCATTTCATTTTATGATTAATTCCATTCCTTGTTAATACAATAGTGTCAGAATCAATAGGATTATGTACATAGTAATAGTCAAAGGTGTTGGATAGGGTGTCAGTTTATGACACAGTAGATCAGCATACAAGTGTCACATGAATAGCAGATTACTGTATACAGACCATCATGGGGGTGAAGAAGTAAACAATAGGCCTGGGAATGCTGGGAAAAAGAACAAAAAGCTGAGCAGTTAAACTGACATGCAGGTGTGTCATTATCAGCAACCGTCTGGGAAATCTCACACACTCTGATATACACACCTTGAGTTCTGTTTTTATCACTACAGCAAACACAATCACAGGGAAATATAGTTGTGCACGCATCATTTAAATCCACACTGCAGGTGACATGCACAGAGAGTATGGAAGTAAACACTACAGGACATTTTTGTCTATTTGCATCAAAACACATTAAAAACACAGTCTTTACTAGTGCAGTCATACACAGCAAATGTCTTAGGCAGGTGTGTCAGTTTATTAAACGGTTTATGAAACAACCAAGATTAGTTTAGTGGGTGTGGCATTCATTCCTGCTGATATGTACCATATGATTTATTGTTTGTGTCTGAACCATGTACCTTTTCTCTTTCTTTACCTCATTTGAGTGCGTCTTTTTAAGCCCTATCTAAAGTGGTGTGTTTCACCAGTGGTGTGTTTAAAAGTCATTTTCCTCTCATTCAGTTTCATCTGTAGGCATTCTCATCCTCATTGCATTATACCATGTCAGCCCTTCACTATGGCAGTAATGATCATTACCATACCATTTAACGAGACATGGTTTTCCAAAAAAAAAGGAAAGGTTTAAGAAATGAATCAGTCAGTCATTGTCATGCAGTGACTAACAAAAGGTAGGACATAAAGGCACTCCATTAATGTCAGGCATTTCACATTCTTAAATGCTTAGGTTCAATTATAACCTCCTGCCTTTCAGATCCTGATGAATGAATAAGTTACTTTACATTCCATTCATTTGGCAGACGGGTTTATCTAAAGTGACTTACAAGACAAGGAAACACTCAAGTTTCAGGGCAGCGTTAGAACCACAGGAGAGCTCTAAGGGTTAAAATCTTTATGTAGGAGCAGGGCAAAAAGATGAGGGGGAGTGCAGAGAGAGCAGATCCTCTCTGAACAGATACTATATATTTAAAAGCTTATAGACTGCTGCTCATCTAATGTTTTCTCAATCTAATTCTCTGAATACAATTGCATTAATATCCACAGAAGATGTAATAGCCACTGCTGTCCTGGGGAAGTAGAAGGTGGGAGGCATCCAGGAGGGCAGGTGTTCAAACAGCAGGGGATTTCCTTGCTGGAACACACCTTGAACCTCTTCTTTTAATTCCCTGGTTAAGTGTGTACCTTTGAGCACCTCAAACTAGGACAGGAGCTGGCCATTCCCACATTAGATGTTAGAATATGGCTGTGAGGATTTGATTGCATTCTGCCACAAGAGCATTTAATCTCATAACCCAATGGCGTTGGTCATGCTGGCCTCAGACTCGTGTGTATCTGCTACAGAGCATCTAATACTGATCACAGTGTTTTTCAATGGAGATTTTTCAACAAGAAGTTGTGTGTACAATTGTAGCCCTGTGTCAACAACAATTGCAGATTACAGTCACTGAAATCCACTTGAGAACTGGATACTTCTGGAGCATGGAAGCAAATGTATTTTTCGGTGAGATAAAAAAAAAAAGAAATAATTAAAAATACATCTGAGAAAATGCCCGTGTTCGTAAGCAAGGAGATGCAGAAGAAGTCTTTATTCACCCAGTTACAATTTTCATTGCTTTTTATTAACAAGTTTTCTTGGCATAAAACTGAACTGCTGGTTTTTGAGAACTGCACGGAAAACCCTTTCAGACAGTGATAACATAACAACCTTAGGGCTCGACTCAAGCCAAACCAACCACTTACATCCTAGCATTACACAAACAGCACAAGCTGTGTCATGTATTGCAGTTCTGAATCTGACCTCATAGGCATTACACAGCTGCAGCAGGTCTTTTGCCTTGAATTCCCATGTTTGGAGTGCAGAAAGATCAAAGAAGTTGTGTCTGTTTGTTACTGATGAACAAACAGTGTTATCTGGAAACCTCTCTCACAAACTGAGAGTTCAAGGCAAAGAACCAGCATGTTTCGACACATCGAGTGTTACTGCATTTCTTCTGCTTGTTGTTTGACAAGTCTCTGCAAATTTGCTCAACTTGCGGAAGACTCATTCACGCACTGCTGGTAGGTCTCGCCTGAGGTTTAAAAGAGATCATTTTGCCATATAAGCTGGAACAGAATGCATAAAAGTAGGAATAAAATGTAGTACAATAAAGCCATGACCAGCACTAACTCAGTAATGGACAAAGATTTTTTTTTCTTTCTAACCTAGTGCATCTACTTTGTTACCTTTTGAAACTTGCTTGGCTTTGAAGGTTAAATCACAATTTTGGAGTTTTAATTGTTGTTATACCCCATGATATATTAAAGAATTTTGCATAGCATAACCAGACAAAGACACCAGTCATTGAGTGCAGTATATAGATAGAGGAAATTTTATATGTATAGTGTCACAAAATGGACACCTAAGAAAAGAACAAAATGTCCAAAATGACTTTTAAGGTTTCTTTCCCAGAACTTACTCAAACAATCCTGCCAGCTACACGGCTTTAACTACAAACAAAAAACAAAGCCTACAGTGCAGGTTTCTGCCTTTAACCTGGTGTGTCTCACACCCAAACCTTCATGCTCACAATGTAAATACACTCAAGCTGACTAAAGGAGGTGGTATTAACAATAAAGCAGATAGGAACTATCAAGTGGAACAAAAATATTGTAAATATTCTGGTTTCTTTTAAAGTAGAGGAAAAGTTATTAAAATGATAAACAAGCCAACAACAAAACTACAGTAACACAGACCAAAGGTTTTCTAGGTGGTTCCAGCCAGGCTGGTAAGCGCCAGGGATTTGGCAGGGATCCATCAGTGGGAGGATCCACCAGACCTCTTTCCGGAGTCCAGGTAATCACCTTGCCGGGAATCACAATCAAAATCAGAATCAGAACGAGAAAACTTTATTGATCCTGGAGGAAATTCCGACGGCACAAACAAACAGACACGTTATACAATATAGTATGTCAAAATAAAACTTTCCAGAAAGTGCTCTGAAAATAATGATGAGCCACAGAGAGTGATAGGGAAGAGAACATACAATAGGGAATGAAAAAGTTACCAGTTGGTGTCCAAAAACATTCTAAAAACACATTATCAACATAAGTCTAAATCAACTGAGACATACCAAAGTTAATCAGCTCTCACATTTCAGAGACTGGACATCTCAACACTTATTTTCCCTGAACCAAATAGCTCAAAGCCTAAAGCTTAGCCAACACGCTGAATCAAGTGTGTGCTTGACATGAAGCTATGCAGATATTTGATTAACAAGGTAGCCCCGAGGCAGAGGCCAGGAACTAACCTCCAAACATACAGGATTTCAGACTACGAGATAAACTAGTGCCAGTGCCCACGCAGTAAAAGAGAAAGAATTTGCGTGGGTGTGTGCTAGTGCATGTGACAACAGGCTTTAAATGTGTTTGTCTGTGCTAGAAATCCCCAAGTGCAGGCCAAAAGCAAGCATGTTTTCATACTGTGGGCAAAAAGTTCCCGTAATTCTAAGTTTATTGAAGGACTTTAGAGTGAAAACCCAGCTTATTGAGGCCTTCTGCTGAGGATGCCTTCTTTCTTCTGTTTTGATGATCCAATGCACCCCTAAAAATTAAGGTTCCTGAATGGTTGTTAGTTCTGGGAAAAACCTTTTATTGTCATATAATCTTTGAGGAACTGTCCATTGCAAGGGCTTTTTTAAGGAACCAAAATTGATTCTTGCATGACATCACTCCCAAGAGCCATGCTGGGACATTTATTGTTTGGGAAAGATCTGAAAAGAATTGCACGCTGTTCAGCATGTGCATACAAGGCAGCGAACAATAATAGCAAAGTATTTGGCATCATACTCATTATCATAAAGTCATTAATCCTTATTTTTCTGTTATTCCTTCTTCCTTGACTGTGGGTGTCTGTTGATTTTGTTGCTTCCTTAAAAATGAAATGTATTGCTTTGTTGTTTTTCCTTAATCACAGGATTTATGAGGAAATAAAGTATTTCTCACCACAGTGGACAATGAAAAAAGGAACTTTGTATGCACCATCTCATCTAGAATAATTGCCACTTTTTAGAAATGACACGAAAAAAGGGTACTTTCCATTAAAAAACATCTTTTTCTTTCTTTAAACAGCCATTTTTGGTGTGAACCTTTTTTTTTTTAAAGAACCGCCACATAATGTAAAGGTTCTGTGACGTTTAAAGGTTTTTTGTATCAAGTTAATAACTTCATTTTTAAGAGTAGGGCAATAATACCAAACTAATATTGGTGCATCAGGAAGTGGCTTTCCTGAGAGCAGAACAGCAGAAAGTAGAATGTCTCTGCTCAAACCTGAGACATATAAAGCTTTTACACCCAAAACATGAATGTTAGTCATAATAATGATAATAATAATATTAAAGAGGCATGGTTGTGCAGAATCCCTGCCTTACACCCCGGAATAGAATCCGGATACCCGCAACCCTAGTGAGGAATAAGAAAATGAGTGAGGGTTGCGAAAAAAAATTCACATTTCTATTGTTTAGTATAGTCTATATGTCATGACCAGAGGCTTTTCTGTTTTTAGCTATTCTGGGAACTGTGCCAGGAAACATGAGCAAAACGTGGCTGTGAGGAACCTTAAAACAGGTTATTATTGGATTTTTCAGGAATATTCCAAAGCATAACACCAAACGTCTTCAAGGACTGTCCAAATCCCTTGTGTGTATTTGTGTTTTCTTTCTTTCATTTTCTGCTTTTTGTCTCTATAGCATAGGCTGCTATTGGCATTTTAATGGCAGCAGAACTCTTTAGGGCCCTATAAAAGACTATTTTTAAAGGTAGCTCTAATGGAAAAACGTGTTTAAGTATGTAAAGAACCAGTAAACTGCCTTTTCCAAAAAACACATTGAAAGGGTTTATCATCTTGAAGGCATAGTGTTTAGGGCATTGGCCCTGCAATCAGAAGGTTGTGGGTTTAAATCCCAACTTTGAAAAAGGTACCATCCCTCACACACCGTTACCTGGGCACCCCTCATTGGCAGCAGGCCCCTGCTTGGTGAATGGGTTAAATGCAGAGGATTTCACACGGCATGCTGCACTGCATTCACAGTTATTAAATTAATTGAAATACTGAACAATTGTTATTTGTTAATTTAATGTTTTGAGGGGTCCAAAAGTTCTGGAGGGTGGTGTGACTTTTGGTTTGAATGCCATTCCTTTTCCCCTTTCAGTCAAACTAAATTTAAAATAGATCTTGTTCATGGTCAGGTTGAGCATGACTTATCACATGGTTTGGATGTAGTGAATGTTTCCTACCTCTAAAATGTTAAGTGAGTTTTGATTATTTAACTGTGCAACACAAAAATAGCCAGTTAGATAATATGTCCGTATAAGGATATTTAATATTTATATAAAATTTTAAAGACAGAAACTCTTAACATTCCTATAAATTAGTTAGCTGAGCAAATATAAGTATTCTTCTCCTCGCAGCACAGTCATATAACCTGGCGATTTCACAGCAGCGTTCATTGGCTGAAAGTGTCCTCGAGTAAACTGAAGCCTATTTGCCCTGCTACACTATCTTTGAGCGCGCTAATTGGTTAGCGAGATTAGCATGATCTGCTTAAAGGTCAATGCACACTGACTATAGTCACTATTTGCTTCACATGCAAAGGCACTTTACTGAGTGCCATAAAGATTGATTTTTTGTTGTAAGTGCATTGAACAATCTCACTTATCCATACCTATTGTTTTATTAGCACTTATGAATCATAAGTGTTCACATAACTTGGTGTCAAAGGCATTTTCAAAGAGTATGTTAGGTAGTGAAATATATTGATAATCATATATTTTTATTCAGTGAAACTTTATTATTAGCAATTTTCAGATTCAAAATCCAATGTATTTACTAGACAGAAATAACTAAATGCAAGTAAAAGCAATCATAATGCCAACAAAAATATGTTACCAGTATTAACCACTTTTCACATTTTTCAATATCCTATTATATCACTGTGCTCTCTAAACAATATCTACTGCACTCTTGAGCTGTTAAGTTCCAGCTGCTCAATGCTTTGTCTACTCTTATGAACAAAGACTATCTGTGTATCTATAGGGGGATAGACAGAGAAGATAGTATCTGTTTGACCCAGTTTTAGGGGTAAACATCAATCCTCTCACCCACACATTCATCCATCCACACACAAGACCTAATAAGAAGCACTTAATTACAGGAGACCAAAGATCTAAAGGCAAGCATGGCCATTAACCTGTCTGCAGAAAATCATTACTATATTCAAACATATTTCATAGCTGTGACAAAAATTTCACCTTGACTTAACTAAACCTCTAAAATTTCCAGTAAAGGGCACAATTTCATAATGTGTTCATCTCTAGTTTCAATGCAGACCTCACAACCGACCTCAAAAAGAGGCTTAAGCAGTGACTGAGGTCACAAGCCCCAGCGAATGTAGTGTATCATCATATCTGATCTCACAATTAGATAAGAGCTTTCAACAATCATTTAGACTAAAGAAACATGTAATTACGGTTGGACAACAAGCAAGCTATGTTTGTTAGCCTAGATCTGTGGAACCTGAGGTTCTGAATACTAAATCTAGCTGATGTCAACATGAACAGATACTTATATCAGTTTCCATAAGAACAAAAATAGCTGTTGAAACAAGTTGGCAACACCATATTCTTTGCTGGTGGTAACAGCCAGGGTTCCAGCCAGGTGTGTGACCTCATTGGTCTTGTCTCATAGAACTGCTACATGCTCAGATTCTTAGACGCTATAGTCACCAAGCCTTTATAGCCAAAAACAGCAATGCCACTCAAACAGAGAAGCCACACAAGCCTTATTGTGATAGAGCCCTCATAGGTTGCTGGCCTTTTAACACCAAGGAGATTAAAGACAACAGTTTTGATGCTGGTGTGGCGGCAGACAAAACCGCATTAAAGGTAAATTTACAATAATGACAGATTGCTTACAGGGTGCTCTGTTTCCTATAGGCAGATGCATAGTGAAGAAAGGCAAATTAGCGATACTGAAAGCATTCGCAGACAGCCATGAGCTGACTGGCAAATGCTCCTAGGACTTCAGCATTAACCACCTGTAAACTTAACAGGCAGAACATGCCTTTTGTTCCTAAGTCAGTAAAACAGTCACTAAAACAACTTCAACCACCCACTGGGGGAAAAAAACGAACACCTATTAAAATTCAACTTGTATTCCCACACTTTATATGTGATACAGCAAAAAACAGATGGTTGCAAATGATTTACTATAGTCTTTAAAGGCTTAGCAAGGAACTCGTCTGACCAGCAGACTGGTTTTACCTACTGCAATGCAGACTCTACAAAACACACTGTTCTCAGTTACAAAAATCACAGCTAGTAATGGAGCAGCGATAGCAATGTTTCAGAAATCCCTGCCTGGGACTAAAACAACCAATTTTTGAAGTTTATTCCCTCATGCATTCAAGTTACAGGTCAGGGCACTGAGATGTTTTGACATCTGACGATGGTGGTGGTGGGATGTCATGACCAAATGACCCTTGTTCATGTTGATGCAGTTAACAGACTAAACATGGGATTCAAACACATTCTCTCCCCAGGCATGCCTGGACCTGTGAGCTGGATGTTATGTCACACCAAACTGAGGTCATTCAGTGGACGAGTATGGGGCCTACTGATAAAAGTCTCAAAATGCAAAAATAAATGTTATGTGTCAAAAGAATTTACATTTTATCTTGTTTTTGTTATTTGTTTCAATGTATTGCTGTTTTTTTCCAGCTGGTGACCAGATATCCTCAAATGATTGTGCTGTTTAGGTTTGCTGTCAGTCTTTCCAGGTTAGAGTGATCTGTTAGGAAGTTAAAATAATGTTTTCTGGGGTTTCATCCATTTTGCCTACAGCCCTGTTCAGTTTCCTAGTCCATGCTGGTGAAAATGATCCCCAAACCATGATGCTAGCACGCTTCAGTGAGGGGATGGTGCTCTCAGTAGGATTATCAGTGCCATAAAAGGCCAGAAAGTATCAATAGATTTATGTTGTCTCAACATACCTTTTTGCAAATTCCAACCAGGATTTCAACAGGCTTTTTTCACCAACAGGCTTCTTCCAAAGGCCCAGCTGTGGATTTGTACAGCTTCTCCAGCATTAGCATTGTGATACTCCTTGTTCTGTGAGATTTCAAGAAAAAGATGTATTGATAAAGATCCCATGGTACTTTGTTTTTATGTACCGATTCACCCATAAATTACCTGAATTATACTGTATATACTAGCATAGGGTTATGTTTAGAAACAGTTTTATACTGCACACAGAACATACACACAGAAGTTTTATGACAAGCTGGCAGGGCCAAAAAGCTGAATGCTGCTCTGTAAAGTTGACCTGCTCTTTGGTTATCCAGTGTTGAGCACAGTTCAGACTGACCTCAGTCTGTCAACGTGAATGTTCTAATGATTAAAAGTATGCAAAGTATGTAGATACTCCTTCCAAATGATATCTACACTAAAGTTTTAGAACACCCAAATTTTTTGAGGTTTTTTTTTATTGAAATTCAAGTGGTTCAATGTCTCGTTTTTCATTCTGCAGAAATGAACAATGTGAAGCGTTTGGTCTGAAAGTCTTTGTTTTCCTTTTGGTCCCTGAATTGTTTCAGTGAGTCATTTCCAAGAAAATGAGGGTGTTAGAGCAAATCCACACTGTTGTGGAGGAAAAGGACAATAAGGTGAAGGCAGAGTGTTAACTCTGATTTGTGCTTGTGTGAGTGTGTGTCTGTGTGTGTGTGTGTGTGTGTATCACACACTTTAAACATCATAAACTTTTTTTTTCTTCTAACAAAACCACAATACAATAATTGGTATCCCTTGATATTCTTATAAATAAAATATAACTGAAGCAGGCTTCCATTTATACTTCATGTTTTAAAGATCACCAAAGTTCTGAGGAACTCTTAAGAGGTCATTCATGACTTCCGGTTTCACTGAGGTATAAACATGAAGTGAGATTACATCCTCTTTGGGGATTTCTCAATACAGTGTGTCGAATACAGACTCTCTTTCTTGGCAAGATGGCAGCACGCACCTTTTTTCTGTTGCTACTTTTGTTTTTCGAATGGCCTCACGCACGTTAACTGTCCAGTACAATGACAATGAAGGCATATTTATTAATCTATCTAAGTTCCAGTTAAGAGTCCAGACTGCCAAGGACAAAAGGATGCAGTCAGCCGATCTGCATTAATAACAGCTTGATGACATCTCATTACAGCTCAGCTGGGCTTGAGAGTCTTGACCCATAGCTTGAGTCCATGGCAACAGCCCTTGTCCTATTGCCTAATGAATGTCCTCCATGAATCGAGGACACTGAGCTGAGCTGTTCTTGGCTAGATGTGAACTATAACTATAACTTTATTAATAACTGATGTTATTTCACACATTCAAGAAAATGAAAGTACAGAAAAAAATTCTTGCTGAGAAACTCCCTTAGTTAACAACATGGAGATCATTACATGATTCAGAAAATGAAACTGCTGTAAGGAAATTATTATTAAAGTAATCTTTGTACAAACAGGACTTCTGTGTGTTATGTGTTTCAATGTATTGCTATTTTGTTCCAGCTGATGACCAGATATCCTCAAATGATTGTGCTGTTTAGGTTTGCTGTCAGTCTTTCCAGGTTAGAGTGATCTGTTAGGAAGTTAAAATAATGTTTTCTGGGGTTTCATCCATTTTGCCTACAGCCCTGTTCAGTTTCCTAGTCCATGCTGGTGAAAATGATCCCCAAACCATGATGCTAGCACGCTTCAGTGAGGGGATGGTGCTCTCAGTAGGATTATCAGTGCCATAAAAGGCCAGAAAGTATCAATAGATTTATGTTGTCTCAACATACCTTTTTGCAAATTCCAACCAGGATTTCAACAGGCTTTTTTCACCAACAGGCTTCTTCCAAAGGCCCAGCTGTGGATTTGTCTAGCTTCTCCAGCATTAGCAATGTAATACTCCTTGTTGGGTGAGATTTCAAGAAAAAGATGTATTGATAAAGATCCCATGGTACTTTAAAGTGAACTCCAGTCATACAATTATGTGACTACTGATGCAACTTTTTTTTATTTGTAAATAATTCAGGAACTTTATAAACCATATTTATTCGCTTCCACTTCAGAATTGTTGGGCATAATGATTCATTGAATAAAATCCCTGTTACCCAATTTCAATTGTAAATTGTTATACAACACATTGAAAATTTGGGCAGGGACTGTCTTCCTAAATAAAAATAAAAGTATTCTCATTGAACAATATTCCATCAAGGACAAATCCACTAAAATGTTACCTGAGTACATGCAATAGAGTAAATAAGTGTCTAGAAACTAGTCACCACCAAAAATTGTACAAAAGTACAATTGATAATCCCAACCTCTGTGCAGATGGGTATGCAGTCAACTTTTGTTCCTTTTTGTGCACAGTCTTTCAGAGCATCAGCATATTCCAGCCCCATTTCTGGCTATACATGTCTTTATAGCTTCATAAAATGAATTTTGTACTGATAACATTGCCATACTATGCGTGTTTGTTACGACCTGGTCTAGTGTCTTTCCCTAGCTTGTAGCTAATCTCCACATTAAATCCTTGCAAAAACAAAGACCAGTGCATTATACACTGATTTGAATTATTTATTCGGAATAAAAACACCAACGGTTGTGATCCATAAAAACCAGCACAGGTTGTGGTAGAACCAACATAAACTTTGAAAACTGTAGGGCTAAAATCAGCCCAATTTCCTCCTACCTGATGTTAGAAAAGAAGCACACAGGACGATCAACTCCCTGAGCATCCTCTTGCAGCAAAACGACACCAGCTCCAAAAGCGCTTGCGTCAAGTTTAAATGGACGTATAAAATCCGGTGCAGCAAGAACAGGAGCACTGCAAAGAAGAGACTTCACAGACACAAAAGCAGTCTGACAATCAACAGACCACACAAATTAATTGTTAGAATGAAGAAGCTCTGTAAGGGTAACTGACAGCAGAGCAATTTTTACAAAAGCTGTGACAATAGCCAGCCATGCCCAGAAACCAGCACACTTCTCTTTTTGAAACGGGCACAAGAAAATAGACAATAGCCCGAATCTTAGACTCTATGGGACGTACTTGACCTTGTCCTATTTCTTTACCCAAGTAGGTAACTGTCCCTTTCCCAAACTCACACTTGGCAAGGTTAAGTGGTAAATTTGCACCTTGCAAGCCGGGCCAAAAGAAGTAACGAAGAACATAATGGTAAGAACTTGTGTCCTGACCTTCAAAGGGATCACCAACTGATAAACTGTGTTCTACCCCAAATGGGTCCACTTTCTCATTAGTATATCCCCATCCCAAAAATAAGCAACAGCTTTTTCTAATAATTCATTCAGGGTCCCAACTAAAGAACGACATTTTGCGAAAGAGGGATCATTTTGTTGCTTGTTGGACATTAACCCTGCATCAACTGACAAAGAAAACAGTGTTTCAACACCACCCATGGTGGCGCGACTCCACGGCCACGGTCTTGGACAACTGTGCGGACTAATACTAATTTGCGAAGTTGCCCAAAAGTTTCGACCACACCACCGATCAAACATGGTTCACTTTCTCTGTCAAATTCTACATACATATGCTGGTCAGATTTCTTAGAATTACAAAACCTCTGAAGGTAGGCTTCAGGAACAAGGTTCAGGAACAAGCTAGGAATTTAAAATCTCCGTTTAACAACGCTATAACCTGAGCTTTACTCAACGGTTAGGGAAGAATAAACCTTCTGTGCCTTTCCAACCAACACACACAGCAAAAGCAAGGTCCAGACCTCCAAAATGGCAAAAATATTTATGGGTGGAACCAGTCTTATATTTTGACAAACATCAAAGGCAAACTTTTTTAGAAGCCAATTCAAGTTCTTTCTTGGCTTTCCCGCTCATCTTGACGTTCACGTTCCTCCCTCTCTTTCAGTTTTGTGTTCATGCTCCTCCCTCTCCCTTTCACGTTCACGTTCTTCATGCTCCCATTTTTTAGCTGCATCTCTTTGTCTTATTCAAGCTTCCTAGGTTCCAGCTCTCTCTCTAAATCCTCATCTCTGTCGGTTTTAAACTTGGCGGCACCAAGTTGCAGCTGCTTCTCCTGCTGTAAAATATCTTTAACTCTTGTTTCACTCGCCAGACTATCCACAGAAGTAAACAATGTCTGTCGAACTAGATTTGGGACATAACACTTAATTTTCAACTTAATTTTTTATCCACACTAGTAAGCTGCATCTCATAATACTTGGCTACTTCTATTAACTCTCTAATAATGCACCAGAAAGAGTCTTACACCAAAACCATTACATACGGTCACACACAATACAACAAACGAAATTCCACAAACCTAGGCTAAACATGGGGGGGGGGACATCTTCTTACTGGCGTTCCCTCAATTAACAAAACTCCAAAGCGCCAAACTTCTAAGCAAATAAACAAGCTATTTACTTGCTTTCAAATGCAGCCACACACACAGTAATCGATTATCTCCAACTATTCAACGTACCAGTGTTACTGATTACTGTGATAGCAATCATGAACCGCTACAGGCGATGTCATTTGCAGAGTAAAAAACAGACCATGTCAACAGCAACCGCATCAACCCGTTTACTTGGGTACTAAGGAACTCCAGCCCCTTTCTGCCTATCCAAAAAAACCCTAACTTATCCTCCCCTAATCTTCGAGGAATTACCAGTTAAAGGCAACTTTAAACGCAGAACTCGGATGTTTTCAGCCTCTTTACTGAGAATAAAAACATCCAATGCGTACCTCCCCCCGGAGTTTTCCTCAAAAACAAAAAAGGCAAAAAAACTAACTAAAACAACAACCAGCGTCCCGATGGAAAGGATCTGCATAAAGCACAACCCTGCTGGAACACTCTAACTAACCAGAGTCCCTTAATAATGCGGAAACTGCCACAACGTTCCTTACTTACCTTGCAAATGAATATCCTGGACAAGCCCCCGTTTGTTACGACCTGGTCTAGGCTCAGGAACGGAAACAATAGACCAAACCGTCTAGAGATCCAACCGACCAACCACAACCAAAACGCAGCAAATAAAACTATATAATTTATTCAACATTAAACAGACAGTACAAATAACCCATAGCCATGAATCAATGTGAACGAACACAAAATAGTGTCGATGCGCAGCTGGGACTCCCAGGGTCTAGCCAGCTGCCACCGCCTTCTTTCCACTATACATCCTTTTAAATCCCCCACGCCAATTCCACTCCGCCAATCTCCAACAAGTCCCATACACAACTACACACACACACACAAGCCCAAAAATGCCTATGGGACGTAACAGTCTCGCACCCTTTCTAATCTACTGGTGATATCTCTCCCAATGACTGCTGATGTGGACATGGACAATCGCTTATGATCAGAGCTGCTCATGTCATACTGTTCTGTACAAGTTAGTATGTAATCCTTACAGTGAGAGGCACTACCCCTTAAGAAGCAACTGGTACCAGTCATTTCAGTTGATGTGCATTCAGACTGTCTAGACCAGAGGTCCCCAACCACCAGGCCATGGACTGGTGTTGGTCCGCGAGTCAGTTGGTACTGGGCACACAGAAAGACAGAATCAATTTGTTTATTGATTATCAAAGTTTGAAATATCTTTTATTTGGAAAACAATGCTTTTTTTTCCAATACATAAAAATTTAGCCCACAAGCAAGCAAAAAAAACGCATTGGTTATTAGTTGTATCAATACCGGTTCACGAAAATATTGTTTTACATGAAACTGGTTTGTGGTGCAAAAAAGGTTGGGGGCCACTGGTCTGGACTAACCATACTGTGAGTCAGACTTAAGAATTTGTGTTTGGTTTTCATTTTGAATGGGTTCTGATATTACAAGGTGTTATTTATCCTCATCATGTTCATTCACTTACACTTGTTATAACTTGCTACATTGTAGTCATACAGTGTTTGTCACCCTTTTTTTTCTACCAATTTTGGTTTGATATCACATGCTTAAACCTCATCAACAGTCCTTTTTGGCAATATCCTGACAATCATTTTGTCAAAGCTCATCATATTTGTATGGCAGTTTGGTCTCTCAAAGATGCATAGCTATGGTAGTATCATGGTAGCATATATATATATATATATACAGTGAGCCTCAAAATTATTCATACCCCAATTATTCATTTCACCTCTCTCACTATCCTCCTGGCCTGCACAGGTGTCACTTTAGGCTTCTGACCACGTCCTCTGAGATTCTGGAGAGTGCAGAACAGCTTGTATTTTTTAATAATACTTTGCACTGTAGCCACAGGA
>JBBJLR010000007.1:9173162-9205187 GCA_037577145.1 Brachypetersius gabonensis | reverse complement strand
GAAATGTTTTTTTCCTCAATGATGTCTTTAGTACATCATTGTATTATGTTTTTGCATACACCTATGTCATTTCCCGTTCCTCGGGGTTAACGTGCTGCATTAATGTGAGACTCTTATCGGGCGATAAAAAAAAATATCGTTTTGGGTTGAGAGCTGGGTCTATACTACACAAGCTATGATGACTTTCACCTTGATATTTTAGCGCGGATGTATATGTCACTAGAAAGGAAAGACAAGGAGGAGTTTAGCCTTAGCCTCAGCCCCAACCCCCAGGAATGAATTAGCATGTATAAAAGACTGAAAACTTTTCACCTTTCACTTAAGGAAACAAGAAAAGTTAAGCAGTGAACGTTTATGGACACCAATAGTATAGTTCTGTTAAACGGAGTACAAACGGCGCTACCAGGGAAGGAGAGGGCTCCGGTTGTTACTTGCTAATAAGCAGCGCCGTGTAGCTTCGTTTGGGTCCTAATGCCCGCCTGCTACCTAAAGCAGCTTCAACAGCCACTACATCATTTAAATTCAATAATGATATATATAATATCATTGATATATCAATGATATATATAATTTTAAAATAGTAGAATATTGACTATATATTTAGGGTGGCTTGGGATAATTTGGGGGTGGGGCCTCAGACCTTCGGCAGAATTCAAATGAGCCATTTTAATTTAGATTAATCTAGACTAATTCCAAGATTACCGTGAGATTAATCTAGATTAAAAAAATGAATCTATGCCCACCCCTAATATATATATATATAAAATATGATTTATTTTTTTTTTATGACTCCATAACAAGACCCATGTTTCTTTAAAAATCTTTGAATGGATTGCTCTTTAAAGAATAAGTATGAGCAACTTATAAAAGAAATACTCAATGTAGAAGATCTGTACAATTAAGCCTAGTGCTTATGCTTTCTTAATTTAACAGAAGCCTCTCTCTGTCTTTCACATGCTTACTAGTCATTGAGCTATTAAGCAACACCAGAATTTCAGGCACGTGGCTCAGTAAGACCACACTGGTGCTGACTTCAAAAAGTTAACACAAGATTGAGTTGCAGAAACCCGACAGGAAATACATAGTCTTATATTACATTAGGCGAGTGAAGAGACAAGTGAAGAATACATATTATATTTGATACATTTAATACCTCAATGTTTTATGCTAATCAATATATATGTTATGGTAGTTCAATGCCTGCTTTTATACATTTTAACAAATGTGTCTGAAGTAATGAATGAAATGGCTACCTACATTTAGGAAAACATGTATAGCATACAGCGATGCATCTAAATTTCCATTTCTAAATTTAGGTTTTTAAAACATTTTGTTTGGCTGAATCATTTGTAAGACAGATTGTTAATACACCATGTGATTTACAGCAGTGCAGTACATTAGTCACCTGTGCTCCATTTTTCTTAATAAACGTGTGTTATCCGGATCAGGTAACCACAGCAGGTGCTAGTGCAGGCAGCAGGTACTGTGTGTGCACCATTCTCAGGTAATCCTCAATAGACCCAATGCATGGGCCTGTAACAAGAGACAGAGAACATCTGAACAAACAAAAACACTCCACAGACTGAGGTCTCAGACTGGGACTGCTCTACCTGCGGGAGATCTCATCAACAACTCCATTGGCCAGAGTTTTTCAGCATAGAAGTCAACCATTATAAAAGCATTCTAATTTTTTTCATGCTAGTAAAGTCTCTCAGAGAACTGTAAACTTAGTAAGTGTCCACTCAAAAAGTTTACAAAAATAAAACATTTTAAATAACCAGACGCTGTAAATTCAGTTTTCAGCAAGACAACAGAACATATAAAGCAAACACGGAACTCTATGCAGCATAAAGTGTTCAAAAGGAATCTGACATCATGTCTAGTCTAACAGTGGTTTCATGTCTCTAACTGATAATGGACTGGTGTCATTTCCTTAAAATATTCCCAGTCTTGCCATCACCCCTCACGTGTTGGAATATTATCATAGCACTCAAATTTATGACCTTTCACCATAGGTTGTGATTTCCACATGCAAAATCATTGTGACATTTACAGTGTCTCCATATATAACGGTCCACAGTCTGTGAGGCCTACTTAAGACCTTTAACATCACAGTTTACAAAGATTTAAGTCAGCATACTCTGAACAGATCTGAGACAGTGGCGGTCAGCAAAGGATTCAGTTAAAACATTCCAACACTGAATCTATGTAGCCATGTGGATCCCACATTGGGAAAAGATTATATATTTCCTCTAGAGATTTCCTCTTAGTCATCATATAGATAAGCCAGAAGGAAAATGTTGTTCAATTTTAGTGGTGAATCAGTCACAGTCATCTGACTACAGGAAGCCACTGTTTAAGCATTCAAAACATATGATCTGTCAGATTTGATGTTTTTGTTCAATGTTTAACTCAATTGATAATATTCTCACTTCATTACAATCACCGTTGATTCATTTTCCAGCAGTCATTGTCCTCTTCTGTGCCTCTGCCTACACACTTTTTCAAATGAGGTTAACATATCCATGAACTGAATAATATACTTAAAGATCAGACACATTTGTAAATGCAAACCAGAGCTATTTTCACTGTAAATGGTTGGGACCAAAACAAACCCTGTAATAAACACCAACATACAAACATTAGCAGTAAGGTTTAGAATGTCCAAAAGAACTGCCAGGTCAAACAAACCAAATGGTTAACTAAATACAAACAGGTCAAACAAACATGGGTCCAGTTAAAACACTTTTAAGAAAACACTAGAGCTTAACAAGAAACTCTATGGTTGAACGAACTACAGTAGCCGGCTCTTGAAGAGCATGGTTATCACTGTCCCCAAGGTTACAGCTTGTGGGAACTGAAGAAAGCAGGAGGGTAGGTGCAGTCTAAAGCCCCAGTGTGCATATTTGCTGGATGTATTAAAAGCATTGCATCCCTTGAGCTGATGGTGAATTAACATATAACAGGGGATCGCCAATATCATCTTGTATTTTTTTTTTTAATTGAATCAAATCCAACCTTTCATAGCACCAGGTAGTTACTATAAGCCTGTTTCCATAAGTCGAATATTTGTAACCCACATCCAGAAGACCCGAGCTAAGATCTTGCTCTCTTTCTACTTGAAACATAAAAACAATTTTATTACTGCATTTCAATGAATTTTATTCAACACAAAAACTGAAGTCACTGTTTAAAGAGGGTCCATGTCCTTCATTAGTACCCCCGTGTATCCGTCATCTGATTTTATATTGACATATTCACATACATACATATACACAAAATGGGTGCTCAGTACACAACAGTGCCTGATGCTCAGTAGTAACACACTAGTCACTACACTTCCAGAAGGCAACTACTTGCTCAACACAGACATGACGACTAAAACGTCTGTCATAATCATCCAGAAATTAAAGTATAGCATGAGTCAGTTGGAAAATTGCATGAAGAACTGAATAACTGGGCTAAGTTTCTCAGAAAATATGCAATCTAGTTATATTACTGGTCAAAATATTTGTTGATGAAAATGTAAATTAGAAAGAAAGAAGGGCACTAACATTCTTACACAAAGTAATAGTATCTAAACACTGTATTAATGCTATATTATCCAAAGATTTCAGAACAATTTAACCCACATGTAAACTCCTTGAGCTCTTTCTTAGCTCCTTACTGTGCTGGAGCAGGGACAAGAATTCATTTGCTTAGTCATCGTCTCACATTGTGCAGTTGTGCTATTAAGCAGCTACGAAGTAGACTGCTAAGACACAAAGAAAGGATATTTGGAAAGTTCAGACTATTGTTTGTAGTTGAACCTAATTTCCAAAGACAATCAAACACTTGAGTTTAAAGGGCCAACATCATACAAGTTTCTTCCATTTCATCTTTTATGACATCATAACTCGTGTTTTAATTTTCCATTTTTAACTAACCTGTTTTGATTACCATGTCCTTAAGACTGATATTCCTCTGTACTGACTGGCCTCCCTGTATTGTGCCCCATTCAAAAAGCGGCCTGGACTGAAACGTTCACAGCAATGTTAGCATGAATTGGGGAGGCTAAACTGCTCTAGGCTGAATTGGTGTATAAATGCAAATACTTTTGCACTACAGTTCCATATACAGACCACATGCACTAGGGAGTGAACAGTACTTTTTCAACTTTAAAAATATATACATTCTGCAAGTATTTTATACAAAAACAATTGATCCATATCCATGATATGGGCCCTTTAAATGCTCTTAAGCAAATAATTAGATCTACAGTAAACAGATAACAGAACTGGCATACAACAGATAGCTTCTCTGATGTTTTCTTTCTAATAAACACTTTAATATAAAAATAAATTCTGCATTCATATAAAAAAAAAAGAAAGACCAGGCTTTAGAGGATGTGTGTGTCTCGCATATTTGAGTAACCAAAAATAATTTGCCTTTCCTCTTGAACAAGTCCTGCCTTTGTTGTACTTATTGTGAAACTACTGCAGAGACTCTCCGCAGTAGTTTCATCAAGTCCTTTTATTTCCTCCCCAATAAGTCCATGGTCATTAGCAAGGTCCACTGAACTTATCTCGTTAGAAACGCAATTCCTGCCCCAAGACCTGCCACGGTAACAAAGGCCATTAACGCATTCCTCATTTTTGACTCAGGATCCGGAACTTGAAAAAACTCCACAAAGCCATCCTGAATGGGGGAAAAAAAAATAGGTGAGTCAACACCAGTTTGTTCACATGTCATTCTCAAACCAAAAAAGCACATAACCAGGAAATGCAGGCCCGCTCATTTCACAATGCGTCAGTACAAGGAGGTTTCATTCGGTCACTGTGACTATGTCTATAGACACACCCTGGATTGTACTAACAAGGCGAGGCAGCCAGATCAGGTGTGTCCAGTGCATTCCCCCCCGCATTTGATATGGAAACGGAAGTATCTAATGACGCCTGACATCTTTCCATGAATATTTAACACTACTGAATATCAGATACTTACCCAAGCTTTATTTTTCAGCAGCCAGTCTCTTTTGTCCGAAAGAAGATATGAGGATATCTCTCGCCCAACGAGACTCACACAGTGGCCTCGACCCGTCTCATTCTGATGCTTGCACACCACTGCCCCGAAAGCCAGCAGACTGGCAATTCTCCCCCAGTTGGTGATGCCATCACTGAAGAGCTCCTTGGCAACTGTCCTTATCACACGCATGTCGTCTCCTCTGTCTTCGAAATTCAACTTACTGAAAAAACCTGAGTGACAATAATACAAATAATTCAAGTAATTCGTTCCCTCATGCAAATATCAAATGCATGTCATTTCTTTAATAAAATCTGAGGCAAACAAACGTAGTTATGCTAACTGGGCAGTGATAGAAATTGCAGCTTAGTTTCATTTTGTGCAAACAGACATTTTGTGTGTACGTGTGATAAGCACACAAACCTCAAGCAGATAAAAAAAAAAACCAAGAGACTATAAATTAAATATAATGTAAGTTAATGATCCATTTATAAGCTGATTTCACAAAACAAACATTAAATACTGTGCATTTCAAGTAGACCCTTGAACAAAACGTTTTTAAAATGTGGAGTCTTTAACTTTCAAGTATAGCTTACAGTTTCATTTTGTACACGCAGGCCGTGTGTGAGAGAGAGAGAGAGCACTCGAACCTCAAGCAGATAAACAAAATGGCTATCAATTAAATATAATTTAAGTAAACCATTAATTTATCAACTGTGCTCACAAATAAATATTTCAAATCTAGCTGCAATTCTTAAAAGTGCACATAATTCCAGACCGTTGCTTTTCAACAACAGTTACATCATATAAACTATAACAAAAAAGCAGGGCATATTGACAACAAAGAAAGTTTTATTCAATTTTGCACACGGGCTCCTTCACTTCCTGGTGTTTCCAGCCAGGCAGCGTCATAGAAGCAGAAGATCTCGACCTTTGGTCAGAAACGCACCTTTGTAGACGATCTCATGCTTGACCACCAGGCCTTCCACCACCCTGCTCATGGTCTGCACGATCTCGCGGTGCTGCCCGCAGGATCTGGAGAGGCCTGTGAATTTCTGGAGGAAGTCGTTAATTATTTCTTGAGTGTCTCTATCCAGGTTCTGGCAGTCCTTGAAGTGGGCTTCGGTTAGCTCTTCGCAGTCTGAGACTGGGGAGGTAGGCAGGGAGCCGTCGTTGCAGCCTGTCTGCCCAATATCAGAGCAGATCCCCAGAGTGAGCACTCCTCCACTAAAGGGGATCATCTTCCCCTCGGTCTTCGGCCCTTCTTTTATGTTCCCCAAACACACCGACGCGCTCATCCTCGAATGAACGATGATTCAGCTCTACCAAACCCTTAACGACGAAACCTACGATATCCACGACGTCTAGAGACAGCTGCTGCGGTTACATTTCAGTTTTCCTGTAATTCTCCCACCCTAAACACCGAAATCAACCCTGACCCAGTCTTCGGGGGGAAAAACCAAGGCGGAAGTGTTTCTCAGGGAGGGGAGATATAGTGCTCTGAAGGGGAGGACTCTCGTTCTCTCAACCAATCACCGAAGGAACACGTATAACAGAGAACACTTCGTCTCCAAAGCCTTGCTCCTGAAACGCCTCATTCTACTCGTTAAACACGTAGACGCATGGCTGTAAGGCACAACACGAACGTGTCCTGTAAAATCCGAGCAGACTAGTTGTGTATGTGAAGCTAATGTCCCATTAAATACGTACTTTAAAGTGTTCACAGCACAAAACGCAGCCGCATCCCTAGATGTCTAATGATTGGCTGATTTAGAACTACTTTCGTTTTAGTGTTTTATTTCTAGGCTTGTTTACGTTTCCAGTACATTCGAGATAAGTGGTGGAACCTTTGTTTGTTGCGCCCCCTGGTGGCTGTCAGTGCACCTACACTCCGGTTTCCAGTGATCTCTGCAAGGTTAGAGTGGCCACTTGTATACTCACAGCACATAATGTGAACAATGTTAAAACCTTTCTCTTCTTTTAAAACCCATACACCGAGTAAAGCAGCACCGCAGCCAGCACCGCAGGGCCCAGGAAGCAGTGTGTGGAGACGGTACCTCACGGATTCAAGACTATGACCTTCTAATCGCAGGAGCAACACCCTAATGCAAAGCATACACTCTACCACTGAGCTACATCCCCTGTGTGTAAAGTGTCAGTTTGTCAAACATGAACACAGCACAGTACAATGTGAACAACACAAGATTACATTTAACCCGTTCACCGAGTGAAGCAGTGGGCAGCCAGTGTGTGGCGACTGTACCTTGCTCAAGGGTACCTCAGTGATGCCTCTAGCAGTCCTGGGAAACCCACAATGTTGTGCTTTTAGGGGCAGATCCCTAACCACAGTAGATCTTTGGTTACTGAGTACACCTGCATTAGATAACCAACAAATCAGACATTATAATGGGTCTGAATGTAAATTGGGTCGTTACAGTAACCACATACATATGCCGTGCAGGCCTGGAGCAAAACAAACTATCTACAGTTTTGTGATATGTTTCATACAGCCTACTTGATTTGGAAGACAGAGGAGATGACGTGTGTGATTAGGACAGATGCTAAGGAGTTCTTCAGTGATGGCGTCACCAACTGGGGGCACATTGCCAGCCTGCTAGCTTTTGGGGAAGTGGTGCACAAGCATCGTGGGAGATATCCTCATCCTAGGATTAGGATACACTACTGAATGTGTAGCGCATGTGTGCATGAAGGCGTATTCTAAGACTCCCAGTCCCAGCAAAACCACACTATCCACAGTCTTGTGCTTTGTTTCATCTAGCCTACTTGATTCAGTCCTAGTGACAATACATAACACACTGTAATATTGGTAACACATTTGATGTCACACATTTTTAATTACTGATTTTTTTCAGTTTCTGCATTCCCCCTAAAAATAAAACATAAAACATAGTTTTCAAGTCATTTCAAGCAAATATACTCCACATGTAATAAGTGTATTTAGCTGAAGGCTTTGATATGCCTTCATTTTGTTTTGTTCAGGAAGCATCTCATTAAACAAACTCTAACACAAAATTACCTATTAAGATCCATCACCTCAGTTCCAGGGCCTTTCTCTAGCAGCTTTTCAGAAGCCCTGCTCCAGTGCACCTTTCACCAAGGTAAACAGATGATGAAGAATGTTTTTTTGTGACAAATATTGAAATTCTGTGTTCAGAATGTGTTCAGCTTGTAATATGAACAATGAAACCATGTTAATACAATGGCAAAAATCTTTATTTATGCTATCCATCAGTTTACTTATGTTACACTCCTGAACTTCGCGTGTTTCCTCATATTATAAGTCACTTTGCATAAAAGCGTCTGCCAAATAAATGTAATGTACCGGTTTATGCAACCATACTTACTTGGTCACTTTCGCAGTTTTGTATTGTAAACCGAAATAGCAGTATATCTGCTGTATTGGCCTCCCCTCTACCCCTTAGTACAGATCCAGTTGTATATTATTCAATACGTCTCTGTGATCAGCAAAATAAACTTTACTATACCTAAGCAGAACATAAGGGCATAAAGTTTACTTTCTATAAGGACTACACTTCTAGAATTCCCACTCCATCTCTAAGCATGTTAACAAGACCAAATCATGTCAATGTAAAACTTTATTTTAGATTCAGGCAACAGCATCAGTTCTTCCTCATAACCTTTATAATTTCATTGGAGTTTATGACACCTTCCTACACCTCAGTCACTCGTTTTATTTCGGCTTCTATGGCATTTTTTTCAAGGGCAAGCCCAAAGCTGTAATCATGTGCAGTCTTTTAAAATCATAAATACACAGGCGTATGGTGCATGCATGTCTGTGTGCATGTAAAGCACTGAATACACTGACACACACAGTTAACATCAGTACTGGTACTCCAAAATGTCCAAGCAGTGAAAGAGGCAATTCACATCAAAGCCGCAGTGATGTGGACTTCTGTGTTTCAAAGCATTAAGAGGTACTAACAAATCAGATGAAATAATTGCATGAGAGATATTAAGCAGCCCCATTGGTCTTTTTTTTTTTCAGGATTTCAGAAGACCTTTCTATGGTCATTTCTTGTAAAAATCCAACACGGTCTCAAAAAGAAAATAATAAAAAAAAAGAAAAGAAATGAAGCCAGATTACAGACACAGACATAATGTCAATATTCACCACCTTGAGTTTTCTTTATGATCACACTGTTTAGACAACAGCCACTGTAACCTAGCTTATAAAGAAAAAGGTGTGGTTTGTACAAATATTCTTACATTAATAAGAGGAAAACTTAATAAAAGAACCACACAGCTAGTTACTTACCGAAAATTAATAAATGTGGTTATAAGATAAAAATAGAACCATGACATATTCGGAAGGGAAATAAAAGATCAAAATGATATGTGGTTTAGTTTTAGGCATAAACACCTCACTCCCAAACCTTTTCCAGTTCATGAGTTTACTTGCATTTAAAGGGGAAAAAAGTGTTTTGTTTTTTGTTTTCATTTCTACAGTGGAGTTTATTGCAGAAACTTCTTTAAAATTTGCTGGGCAGAAAAAGAATAGGATTCTCTACACACGTGTGTATTCATTGAAACAGTATAGTTAATGAAAATGTGTTTGCTTCGATACCCGCTTGACTCCAAAATTTGCATTAATCCATTATTCATACCAGTCACATGTTATATGTTACAATCATAATTTGGAATTCAAGCACATTTGAAGTTTCTCGAAGGCTAGTTGGGAGTCAGATGTGACGGCTAGATTTTGCAATAAAACTGTTGCACCACTGTAGAACAGGTCAAGGTCATTAAAGTGGGTCAGCATAATAAGATGAAGCCATATCTTATATCTTGGTATGGTTCAACTGAAAACAGTTGGAAGGAGGTGGGGAAAGAAAGGAAAGCAAAGAGAGTGATTACTATAGGGCACATGCATTTCATGTGGGGCCCTAATTACAAATATTAAAATAAATGCACTGTCTATTTACAATTTGGGAGCAGCTAAAAGAAGATATGGTACAACAGTGTACATAACACACTATTCAACTAAACACTCAACATTCAGATTTCAACAGTCACTCAAAAAAACAAACAAAAAAAAAAAAAACACACCTTTCTTCCTGCAAGTTCTGCCACCTTGCTGGCAATAAAACCAGCAACAATAAACTTACAAGACAATTACAACATTCATTGTCTTTCCTGTGGGTGTGAGAAGCATGATGCTTGTATAAAGAATCCCACTTGTTACATAAATGATGACTCTGATTACGCTGTTAAAGAGTTCTTCCCTGAATATATACTAAATATATGTACCATGAGATCACATGTTCTAGAGCCCCTTGAACATTACTTGACCCCACCCATTTTCATGAAAAATAATTCAAGGAGGGACTTAAAACTATAGTTAAGGGAATGTAATCTAAGAGTTCAGACAAAAAACACCCTGTTTCAGGTGTATTTTTGTAGGGAAATAAGTCCAAGCAAGATTTCTGAACACAGACCTGAACACAAACTTTGGTTTGCCATAGCACAAAAGTCACCTCATCTGACTTATCCCTAGTTGAAAATCTAGCCATGTAAACGCCAGAATAATGAGTTAGACGGCAACTACTAGCTGAATACAGTCATTCAGTCTCATTCCTCTAGGTTACATTATCGCACGGCCTCTGTTTCTCAACCGGCCCACGTAGTTTTTCTGCTTAATGTCCAACTATGGTGCTGTGATAGCCTGAATGACTGCATCCTGTTAATTTTTAGTCAGCTCTATACTTCAGGAAATAAAATCTACAATAATGTTTATTGTACATCAGTGCCCAAGTCCATGAGCCTGGGCTTATCCACATATCCATTCAGTACAAGGCTACATGGTTTTGTGAAACCATGTGAAATCAGGTGCCCTGAAGTTTCAGGAACATATTCAGGTTTGTGCTGGGTCAGTTCCTTAATTTAAGCACTTTTGATTATCATGGCACATAAATATACATTTTGCTTTACTCCCATACTAACGTTAGCCTGTTGATGTGCGAATTGATGTTAGTAACAGAAATTCAAAAAGCACATACATTATTTCCTCAGTTCATAACGAACATTCACAGAGGTGGCCAACATGCATTTGGTGCCAAAATGACAAACATTCTACAAAATGAAAACAAAAACATCTAAAGTTGAAGAAAAAAAAAAAAAAAAACGAAGACAACTGTCCCTAAGAACTGGTAAATGACATTGGTTTACAAATTAGGCCTATAACTACAATTTCGGTAGCCTCCACGGTTTTGAACAAAGAGTTTGATCTCATTCATGGAGAGGGTAAGTGGATCATAAAGTGCATTAAAGTCCAGGGGGGCCGCTCACCTTGACTGGCCCTTCACTGAACTGATTGCTCCCTACCCAAGTGTGTGAGGCTGGGTCAGTGAGGGGGGACAGAGGGTGGTGGATTAGGCTAGAGCTGTTGAGATGGAAGAGGAGGTTAACCTAAGCCTTACAACCCCAAATATAAAGCAAATAGTGCACAACTAACCCCGGTGGTGCTTGGAAGCTGAGGAAAAAGGGTTGGGGACAGGGTCACTCAAGACCTGAGGTAGTGATTAGCCAACCAGTTTGCTTGTGACTAAAGAGGACTTTCTCTGCGGCAAGTCTTGCGGAGTTGGAATGTGGTCTCCGGTGACGATATTCTTTTCTGGACCAGTTGCTGCTGGCAACTGCTTGTTCTTCATCTTTGCCTTGGCCATATTGTAGTCACCTGAATCAAAGTACTTTTGCTGAAAAAATGTAAAAAGAAAATGAGTCTTAATAAACATCAGTTTTATTATCACTGAAGCCTCATTTGAAGAACAAAAGAGTGCAACATGTTCCATGGAGACACCTACTCCTTTCTGAAGTCTTTTCATCAAAAAGTCTGATCCTCCTGGCTTCTGGCCTAAGTTAGGATACTTGGCTTTTAGTTTGGCCTCCTCTGTCTTCACAGGATTTGAATTGGGGTCCTGAGATTCCTGGAGAGAAACATGATAAACTGTGAACACCACAACCATATTATCACCAACAATACATGTGTTTCTTTGCAATTTTGATTTTTTTTTTTTGCGAGGGTTATGTTTCAAGAGCACCCGCGTATAGTAAAAATGTTGTTGTGTTTTGGTTAAAAAAAAAAAAGCCCTTTTTTTTTTTTATAGTGTAAACCCCCAAAATATGCTCCCAGAACACTTCAATTTCATTTAAACTCAGTTTAATGCATTACCTCTAAAGAAAAGATAAAAGGTAAACCTGTATTCCAAACAGAGATATGCAAACTGGAAGGAGGCTGCAAAAATATTGGGACAGCGCAGTGAGGTGAACGATTTTCGGAGAATAACATCTGATCTACTGGGGCTAAAAATGCAAATGAGGGTTCGTTGGAAAGGTCTCCTGGACATCATTTGAAATGTGGAGTTTGAAGTGTTTGAGAGCTTGCACAGCGGAGAAATCGCACTTCGAAAAAAGCGCTTCCAGGTCAACTACAGCCTGCCCTGAGTCCCCTTGTGTGAAAAAATATATTTATTGCCACAAAAAAGGTGGAGGATATTTGCAGTTTGCACATTGTTGTGGGGATTTCCCCGTAAAACTAGAAGTTTGATTCTCAAAAAAGATGTGTGTGTGACTGAATCCACCATTTCTGATCCGTGTAAAACTGGGGGTTTACTGTACTTTACTTTTATATACTCCCTCTTTTTAGGTGTGTTTGTTTGTATTAGATAAAGTTTCTAAAAAGAACAAGAGTTGAGATAAGATCACATGTTCAGAGAAGCCTATAAATATGACTACATTCATGACACAGACGTTAGTCAGCATCTTGTGACTAATACAAATGTTCTATGCACAAATTGGTTGGGCATTGTCACTCCAGGGTCACTTTGACATTTTATGTCCCAGTTTTCCCTATGTAGTGGACGCGACAGCTGAGGAATGTCTTCCATAAAGCCAAAAGTGCAACTGACAACTGAAAACAAAATATTCAAATATTAATTTTAACTGTTAAAAAAAAAAAACATATACACACACAGCTACTTATCAGGAAGTATTAAATGAGTAGAAAATATACAATTGTATCTGTTGCTTTTAATAGTTAGAAATGGTTGTCATTGTAAAAAACAATACTCTATGACTATGGCAGTCACTCAGGTAGACAGATTCTTAACTACAGTAGAAATGTTCAAACTGAACATGAAGAGCTTGAAAGAGACTTAGTATTTAGGAAGAGATATGATGCCAAAATACTATTCATTCAGTAAAAATAAGTATCAGGTAGAGCCACTTTTAAAGATCCTAGAGATTTAAAATGAAAAAATAAAAATGTATTTTATTACGAATATTTTATTTGTTCAGGGTGTCCTCGGGTTACAACAGTTGCGACGTTTAAGACGTTTTGTGTTTACAATTCTCACTCGGCTCACACCGTCAGCCTCATACTTACGGTAGCTCCGCTCTGACACCGGCCCTGAAGAGGGTCACCAGCATCATAGCAAGACTGTGAGACCAAAAGCAGAAACCAACACACCTGACAAACAGGTTTCAGAGCATTCATCTAAATAACTGCAACATTAGGTGTAACTGATGTGCTACAACGTGCCAAGTTTCTGTCCTGATAACACCTTACAACAACAGCAGATTAAACCAAATAAACCAGCTTCACATGTAAACAAGCCCAAATTGATGCAGAAAAAAATATGTTCAGGTATGCCTATTGCTTTGTGTGGCCAACTAACACAGATGTTCAATTGGTTGTACAAAGATTGTAATGCCCATAGAAAAGCATTGCCAAACGAATGGGATGCTTTGGAGAACATGAGTCTACGGTCAGCATGACCCATGTAAAGCCTAGCTAGAGTGGTGCAAAGCTGCCTAGCATTAGGCTGTGGAGCAGCAGAACAGGAGTGTCCATACAATATCTTGGACTATAACAGCAATTTGGGAACCATAACTAATCATCCAACATCAGTGTGTGAAGTGTTCATTTGTCATATGTGTATACACAACAGCACACCCTATGAAATTCTTCTCTGCATTTAATCCATTCACCAAATGAAGCAGCGGGCAGCCAGGAAAAGTGTGGGACGGTACCTGCTCAAAGGTACCTCAGCGGTGACACTCGCTTCTTGGGATTTGAACCCACAACCTTCTGATCACAGGGGCAGATACTTAACCACTAAGCTGCCGGCAGGACATAAAGCTTTTGTCACTGAATGTAACCAAATCCTCACAGCAATCGAGTGTAAAGCCATCTCAGAAGAATAGAAACAAGTTACTGCAACAAAACTCCTATACATGACACTGAAATGGTGGTATGACCAGGTGTCCACACACTCCAGGGTCCAGGGTCCAGGGTTCTGAGGGTTCACACCCTCAGCGGGGATGAGAGGACAGATAACACAAGGTTTGCTGATTCACTTGAACCCTTGACAAGAAATTTATGAGGGTCTATATTCAGCACCAAGTAGAAAAACAGCTGCAATTGGTCGACTGTTTGCATGAACCCTCACTGGCAGGCTGTGATGTTCAATGATACAGAAGCACTATATAATCCTAAACTCTATACACACAATATCGTAACCATCTTATAGTACATATATACCTGTGTAAGCACAACACAGACCAGGGAGTCTTATACAACAACCCAGAGGTTTAAGGCATACAACCTCTTCTTCAAATATACTAAGGAAAAGGACGTAATGGGGCCTATCATGATGTAACCCAACAAAGAGCATTCGTTTAATTGCAGACAACTTTAACCACACGTCTAGCGGCAGAATGGATCGCTGATTGTGGTGACAAGATCTCTCGGTGATCTGGAAGCCACTGCAGCTGAGAATGAACCAAATACTTGTTAACGACACTGTTGACATCTGAACGAGCCTGTACCAGTCCGGTTAAAGGCTCTTTAAAAGCCTTATCAAACGCACACAGACACCACCTGACTAAATGTGGCATCCAAGCATTAGTGGTATATATTTGCCCAGCAAATTTGACTCTAGGTTACAAGTAGTTTAGTTACAAACCAGTACGGCTAGCCCGTTAGCATAGCTGTTTGCTATTCTGTCGAACAAAACCTTTATGCACAAATGGGCACCCACCTGTGTGTCTCCACACTGCTCCGATAACGTCTCGGTATCCTGGGGAACTGATGACATTGCTGTTATACTGTAAATAAAGTAAAAAATGCGAGTAAACCGATAGATAATCGTTAAGTTAGCTCTTCCAGTCTAATCCGCCCGCCCACGGAGTGTGCGCGCGCGTGTGCGTGTGCGTGTATGTGTGTCTGTGTTTGAGTGCGCGTGTATGCGTATGTGTGTATGTATGTATGTATGTATGCATAACAATGTGCGTATATGCATGTGTGTGTGTATGTGTTTGTATATAGGTGTGCATAAGAGTGTGAGTGTTTGCATATATGTGTGTATGTGTATGAATGCATGCATGTATGTGTGCATAAGAGTGTGTGTCTTTATGCGTGTGTGTGTGTATGTGTATCTACAGTGGTGTGAAAAAGTGTTTGCCCCCTTCCTGATTTCTCTTTTTTCCCCCGT
The DNA here is from genome assembly GCA_037577145.1 of Brachypetersius gabonensis. NCBI lineage: Eukaryota > Metazoa > Chordata > Actinopteri > Characiformes > Alestidae > Brachypetersius > Brachypetersius gabonensis. Next base: position 9,189,654 of record JBBJLR010000007.1, on the reverse strand, counting down.
GTTTGTCACACTTAAATGTGTCAGATCATCAAACTAAATATTAGAGAAAGACTACACAAATTAAAAAAAAAACTAAATGTGCTTTCTAAGTGAAGGATTTCTAAATGAATATGCCTATTTCTCCTTCCCCATTGTACTTTATTAAAATATAAGTAACTTATTGCCATGTTTTTGGCTTCCTTATTTTTGCCTTAATCTCCGACTTTTCTTTGACAGTAATAGTTTAGATGTACTTAGCCTGCAGTGACTTGATTGAATAGCGGATATTTATTTAAGTATAGTTTTACTGGGTTGAAGAACAGATGTGGGCTACTTGAGCACTGATATACGTCGCTCTGGATAATGGAGTCAACCAAATGCGTAAATGAAATATGTACATATAGTATTCAGCATGCCCTTCATTCAGTACTACTGCATTGCTCTGTAGGATTTTTAGTTTCCAATAGAAAAAACATCAGTTAGTGTCGTGTAGTAAATTAGAAGAACTGTACATTACTGTAACACGGCACTGTCAGAACACAGCAGGCAGGAGGCAATCTTTTATACAATATGGACAAAAGTATTGGTACACATTCTTTAATTATTGAATTCAAGTGCTTCTTTACTTCCAGTGATGGACAATCTTAATGATTCAGCATGCCAAGACATTTTGGACACCATGCATCCAACTTTATGGACAGTTTGGGGAAAAGCATTTTCTATTCCAGCACGGCTGTACCGCAGTGCACAAAGAAAGCTCCATAAAGACATGGTTGGATGAGCTCAGTGTGGAAGAACTTGACTGGCCCAAAACAGAGCCTTGACTGCAACCCCAACCAACATCTTTGAAATTAACTGGAATGGCTTTCCCGTCCAACATCAGTGCCCGATCTCATAAATGCTCTACAGAATGAATAGGCACAAATAATTTCCACAAAAACTCCAAAATCTTGTGGAAAGCTTTCCAAGAAGAGTAGAGGCTGTTATAACTACAAAAGGGGACCAACTCAATATTATATCATCATCATCATCATCATCATCATCTTTATTTATAAAGCACTTTAAAACAACCACAGCTGACACAAAGTGCTGTACACTGAAACAACTAATCAAAATTCATAATAAAAGATTAACAAATTATAGTTTATGTATTTGAAAGGAATTCCATGTCCCTTCTGGTATAATGTTCAGGTCTCCCAATTTTGTCTATAGGCTATAGAGTCCCTTCGTCTGCATTAAAGTGAAACGCTGAAATGGCGGTGGAGCTTTCAGAAGCGGCTTTTGTAAAATTCACTGATATGTAAAACATTGCGGACAACATTGTACTTCATACTTGTTATGTAGATCAGAGAAACTGTTTCAGCGATAACTCTCTGGACTTCCCACCTTCACAGACTGGCGGGAAGCACTGACGGACGGTTCACTGACACAAAAAACAGTAAATATAACGTTATTTTTCCATGGTAAAACCCGCATATTTTGAGTGTTGTGTTTGTACCACATTTAAAAGTAGACTTGACTCGCAAAAAATAACCCAACCACTTTTGTAAGCCAACCTTTGTCAGTTTACCAGAGTTATCAGAGTGCTAAACGGTTTATCACACGGTTAGCCTTAACTAAACCCAGCTAACTGTGCTATTTAAGTCTCATAATGTGGCACGATATGTCAAAATGGTATTAGAGTGATAACTCTTTGCCAAGGGTCTGATGTAACTCCTCCATTAGAAGTTAAGGTGGCCTATAATTCTGTTACTGGCCGTTTGGTGCTTTTAGGTTGCTAAACTAGATAGCTACGCTATCTGAACAAAAGTATTGGGACATACCTGTGTTTTAAGACAAGAAATAACTATGTATGCTGAGGGAAATTCTTTTGTAATTAGCATACTCAGTGCAACAAAAAGATAAAAGACTATAGAATTACATAAAAAAAAGACAATAAACAATAGTGCAACCAAATTATAACAACATTATTGTCGCTAGATAACTGTAAGATTGCCTTTCTAGTGTGTATGCTGCATGGTTTATGAAACTGACTTAGGTTTTGCGCTAGGCCCTTTAACTCCAGTGAAGGGCTTAGTCTTAATGCTTCAGACATCCTTTGTGGACACAGTTTAGGGAAGACCCTTTTCTATTCCAGCATGACTGTGCCCCAGTGAACAAGGCAAGGTCCATAAAGACATAGCTGCGTGAATTTAGTGTGGAAGAACCCAAGCCCATTTAACACCTTTGAGATGAACTGGAACGGAGATTGTGAGCCAGAGCTTCTCGTCCAACATCAGTGTCTGACTCTCATAGATTCTCTACCGAATGAATGGGCAGAATTTCCCTCAGAAACATTCCAAAAGCATTAGACCATAAATGTCCACATAATTGTGAAGAAATGCTGACAATATTGCAATATTACAGGTGTTGGGTAGATTGTTGTCTTCAAAAGCCTCGACGACCATTCCTGTCATGGCCTGTGAGCAACGGCTACGGACTCATCAGGCAAGTTAACTTTGTTGGCCATGCAGAACCTTGTTCCCAGAATTGGGTCCCTGATATTATGTCAGCTTTTTTTATTACATTTTCTTTCTGAGCCCATAATACTTTAACTTTGCTTTTATCCTATATGGTTTAAAAATGCTCATTCAGTAATCCTACACATTTTTACCAAGTGTTATGTCACTGACTTTATTAAGGAATTGAGGAAATTGATGTGACATATAACATTGCAAGAATTTACAAGTACATGATAGATAATCCAGTATGTACTTTTTCTCAAGTTTGATAAGGTGGCACAGATGAGCTATTTACAGTCTGCACTGCACTAAATCAAATTAACGGAACTAGTATATTTCTATAAAAAAGAAACATGTAGTTGGCCAGTGTTATTTCAGTCCTAAGTTAATGACATGATAAAAGCATAAAATATCATATTGCCAAACCCTCACTGTAATAACAAATTAAACGTTCTTTATTCAAATGGATACCTAGAACAAAAATGAATTAAACAGCCTTGTATTTGTCTTATAGTTGTATATTTGGAATGTGTGGAATAGAAAAAAGGCAGAGATTGTATGATTTTGATATTTACATGTTTGTCCTTAGCCTGTCAAGACTTCTAAAATATATATTTTTTAATTAGCTGTCTTATACCTTGCATTTTATTAGAATGACATAAATATATATGCGCATTTGTGTTTATTTTCAGGTTTCTTCTCAGGTGCTTCCACGTGTAGTCACCACAGAGCAACAGTCATTGGTGGTGGTTAAGAAACTACTGGCAATTGCTGTATCCAGCATCACTTATCTACGAGGTCTTTTCCCAGAAAAAGCTTATGGCAGCAAATATGTTGAGGGTAAGACTTGATACAACTAACTATTTAAAAAGTACGATTTTAATTAATACTCTTATCGATGTAATATTTTAATTAATACTCTAATACTATTAATAATACTCTAATTAATACTATTCTTCAAGGGAAATTCCACATTTTATTTTGCTACTTATCTTTGATATATTGAGTAGATTAAATTAAAGAAATGGGAGCAAATGTTTTACTGTGACAGGATGCAAAGTGTCTAAAGATACAAGGTGCCTTAATGAAGGTTCAAGATTCTTTATTTGTCACTTGCATTGTTAAAAGAGTACAACATGCATTCAGCATTCAGCACCACAAATATACTAATCACTTGGCGTTCTGCAATCATCTGCACATGTTTCTTTAATTGTTCAATTGTTTGTGAGTTGGTATATTTCTCTACAGTGCACCTTTTTACCTCAAATCACCCTAAATGGTTTTAGTTTCTGAATTATGCAGAAAATTTGTAAGGTTTTGCTTTAATTCATATCCTTGTGTCCTGTCCTGCTACAGAACAGAAAGTGATGATTCTTCGAGAGGAGCGATCTTGTCCTGGTGCTAGTCAGATTGTGCAGTGGTCAGTATTTGGAAGCATCTTAGGTTGCGACACACTGCCGACAAATCAGATAGAAGCGTTCATTTAATTTTATTTATTAACCTTTATAGTCACGTGTCAACACACCCACAGCACAATGCATTTTAACCCATTCATCAATTGAAGCAGTGGGCTGCCACCAACAAGGGGCGCCCAGGGAGCAGTGTGTGAGGACTGCCCAGTAAATCCAGTATGGCAGAAATAACATTGTGATACTTTATGACAATCTCATAATATACAATAAATATATCACGTTAATTTTTTAAAAATTAGTTGGAATAAAACAGCTTGCAGTAGGGCTATATTTAAAACACTACAGAGAGTTTAATTAATGTATTACACAGTTCACTGTACTAAACCTAGTCTTAAACAGGACTAATCATGCAGTCTTTGTAGATAAATCCCTCCTAACAACAAACTATTGAGCCTGAATGAATATTTATAGTCTAATATAATAATAATAATGAAATCTGTTGATTCCTGGGTTCGACTCCCGGGTTGAGCGCTGGGTCTTTCTGTGTGGAGTTTGCATGTTCTCCCCGTGGGTTTCCTCCGGGGACTCCGGTTTCCTCCCACCGCCAAAAACATGCGTGCTTTGGGGAATAGGTAAATTGAGCACTCTAAATTGCCCATAGGTGTGAATGTGAGCGTGAATGACTGTCTGTCTCTATATGTGGCCCTGCGACGTGCTGGCGACTGTCCAGGGTGTACCCCGCCTTCGACCATTGCAGCTGGGATAGGCTCCAGCCAATACACCCCCCCATCAAATCTGTTGATGAGATTGCATTGATTACTTTGTATTTAAGCGTTAGACTGAGGTGCTGTGTAATGTCCAGTTTGCACCAGTGCACTTCATGGAAATGCAGCTTGGAAAAAAGAATATGCTTTCATGCTCCAGTGAATAATCATTTTGAAAATATAGAATATATGTAGATGATCTACATGCATTTACTTTACAAACATGTAATAAAAGCATTTGAAATGGTATATAGAATATTGCTACATTTTAGGAGTAATACAAGCTCATCACAAGTTCTTTGCCTAAATCACAAAAAGAGAATCCTCACTTAGAATCCTTTCTGTCTTACTTAACATTGTGGTCAAGGTTCAAGTTGATAATTTGAGATAGACAGTGTTTGAAGATTTTTTTCTGACTGTAGCACACTCAAACCTACAGGTTGCAAGGATGCTTTGATGCCCTACAGAAGAGATATGTGAGTCAGTCATTACTAATATTGGAAATTCTGGAAATCACCTCAGATACATTACTTGCCAGTAAAGTTATTTGTGTGCTCATTTTCCTTTTCCATTTGTTCCATTGCATATTTCAATGTTTTATCAGCTCCGTATGGTTTTATTATCTGTGAGTACATTTGTTTAAAAACAAATTCTCAGAATATTTAATACATATGTCAGTATTTTATATATTTTAATAACTTGTGCTTCTTTTGTTCCTAGATCTATTCTGATCCAGAATTCCCACAAGTAAGCTTTTGTATGTGCTTTTATTATTCATTTTCCTTAGTATGATGTTATCATAATTTGGGAATAAATATGGCTGACATTTATTTTATCAGAAACAACAGATTAGTAACTAAGTGTAATTGGATATGCAAAGAACAGAACGTTTTCTATTTAATGTGTGCTTATTGACATAAAGTATGTGAAAGATGCCGGTATAAAGTAATAATTCCTATCACCTGCAAATTACTATTTTTTTATACCTGTTTCTCATTTTAGAAAATAACAGAGTGCTACCAGTTCAGAATTCAGTACACAGAGAAGGGGCCAAAGCTTGATTTTGAAAGGTGATCATTTAGGTTATTTAAAAGTGTTGTTCAGTTCTGAAGCTGATTCTTGGTACTTTTTGGCAAATAACATTTAAATATATCCACACATTGTATGATTAATACTGAGTAGACCTAATGAACATTGTGTATTCTAAATGTCCTGTCTAAAATTGCCAGCAAAAACCAGAAGCGTGTGACTAAGATGGACTGCAATGACATCAAGAAAGCAAGTATTCTGCTTGTGCGTAAACTATACACACTGATGCAGAATCTCGGCCCGCTTCCTGACAGCGTCTGCCTCAATATGAAGCTCTGCTACTATGATGAAGGTACATTAGAGCGTGATCAATGATAGTAAACCTAAACATGCCTTCATGAATTCATAGATCATGGTCTCCAGAGATTTCAGCAGTGCTCTTTAATTTTAGGTCTTCTAATTTTAAGTTTTATAGTGTAATATGTTATAATGTAAACATTTTCCCTGTTTACCTGCTGGCATGTTTGACAGTGACTCCAAACGACTACCAACCCCCAGGATTTAAGGAGGGTGACAGCAGTACATTGATGTTTGAGAAAGAGTCAATAAATCTCTCCATGGGAGAAGTTGTTACACCTTTCCACACGCTCAAAGTAGATGTCACCACTGAGAAAGACAGACTTGAACAGGTGCTATTAGGGGTTATAAAATGTATACAGATGACAGTAACAATAAAATGTATCTTTTAAGATGTCTTAATAATGTCTTAATTACTTTTTTATTGAATTAGTTTCAGCTTGAAACTTTGTAAACTTGTGTGTGTTTACAGGTAGATGATGATGAGCCAGTATGTGCCAGAGATAGGTGGGCTCTGAAAATGAACGAAGAAGAAATTGTATCTGTGTCAAAAGTTGAGAAGGTAAGGGGCACTTTCAATTTGGTAGTTACTGTTGATTTTATTCACATTTGGTTACGTCAGTCATATTTCATGCATTGTGTCCTTTCAATAAACAGGAGTATGTGTTAAAAGAAAATCTTGTGAATGACACCTGTATCGAAAATTCAGGTGAGCTGTCTCAGGTGGTTCACTCTGTATAAAGCTGCAGCCTTGTTGTAATGTTTTCCCCATAATTTTAGGTCAATTTCATAATTTACTAATGTCATCTTTAAGTAAGGAAAACATTAATTCTGTCCCTGGATGTTGATGAAAATTAATGACACACATTTATATATTCAGGTGAAATTATGGTTGCCAAAGCTGGTACAAGGGTTGCTAAAAGTTCACTGTTAATTCACATATAAAAAATAGATGACTGTACTTTTACTCATCTTTAAGAGTTTTGACCTTTACACAGGCATGAGCAAAGAGGAGATGCTGGAGAATGCACAGCTCATTCAGGTAAACATACAGTTTCATATTAAGTTTTATATTTAATGTTTACTAAATAAAAACACATTTCGGGCTTCATCTGTTACTTTGTTCTGCTTTTCCTAATGGCGTTTCTGTTGCTTCCTTTTGGCTTCTTGCTCTTAGTGGTAGAATATGCAGATTTAATGCCGGTGATGCACTACCAACTCTGAGGAAATAAAATCTCCAATCAATATAGTTGAGGACAGTCAAATAACACAGCAGGGCACAGAGACAGCTTGTGGATTCGTCAAGTTTTTGTTTATACAGCAAACAACCCAGAACAAACTCATTAACAGTAAACACAATAGTGGTGAAAATTGAGGAAAAATATAAAGAGTGAACACTTCTCAGAATTGTGTGTGCTAACATTATGCCAAGACTTCATAAAGGATTGATTCAAGGAAGTTATTAAACACACATTAACATGCTTTACATTTATAAATGTTAGTAGTTTAGTCAAAAATAATGTTTTTAAAAAACACATTTTTGTGCTTTTAAATTAAGATACTTTAAATAATTTCCAACGGCTTTTAAATTATATTCAAATTTTGAGTACCCTTCATGTATAAATTCTCAGTAACCTAAAGATGTTCTTTAACTGTTTTCATGTTTTGTGTTTACTCCTTACACAAGTGGAGTTCTGTGTGCTGCATGGAAACTTAAAGGGAACTCAGGATTCTTCATTGGAAACTCAGGGACATGGAAAGGCTTATAACAAAATCTTATTAAATTTCAGAGCAAAACGATTCGGAAATACAGTTTTTTTCTGTAAGAAGTATTAAGTCTTAACATGATGTTTAAAGTTTACAAATATCCACAAATATCAACATGCATATCAGACTGTTTAAAATATTATCCCTAACATAAATATACAGCCAATAGTGATACTGTGGTCAGAAACTAATGCCTAGAGAGTTGATAACCAAATAAAACACACTGACAAGGACATACAAGCAAATGAGAGAGAAGGTACTGCTGATAGAGTGATAGGGAAACTCAAAAGAGAGCATCAACATTTATAATTTGTGCCTTTTATTGTGCATTTTATTGTTGCATTTGAGTAATTTAATTTGTTTTTATTTTTACAATTAATCAGCTGTGCATTAAAATCATTAAATGTGATTTTATTACATTCGAACAGGTGCATAGCAACTCAATGTGCTTTTATCTTACTTTAGATTTAGAATCATACAAACAATTTCAACATTGGTTTATAACATTGAAAACTTGGACAGGATGTTTGAACTATTTTTTAGCATTCTTCATTAAAGCAACATTTGACTCAAGTCTCTTGTTTGAAACAGGTGGACACACTTGTGAAGAGGACGGCTGCTCTTGAAGTGAAAACCAGAAGCGGGCGTATACTCAAGTCCTCGGTAATAAAACATGTTCTCTTACGTAATATTGTTATTTTATAATGCTTAGAACCTTTAGATGTTGTATTAAAGTATTAAAGTTATTTTTAAGGATATATATAAGAATTTATTTGTTTGGTTTGGGATTGTAGGGCAGAAAAGCAGATCCAGTGACCCCATCCAAAACCAAGAAGGAGGTAAGCTATAAGTCTAATGCGTCCTCATTAAACCTTGCTTATGACTGTCCCACATAGAAACCTGTGTTGTCTCATCTGTAGGTTTCTCATTTTGAGTTTCCACTTAGTCAAGAACCTCAGCCAGCTGCTCCGAAGAAACGCAAGTTTAGCGTACCTAAAGAATGCCACTGACACTTCCTATATCACTCTGAGATAATTCATATAAAAAGAAATGATCAAAGAACTAAATGGTTCTTTTTGCCTGTAGGAAGTGCATAGTAAGTACTGCACATGTTTAAATAGATTGGCCTGAATTTTTAATGCTTTTTAGTGTTTTGCAAGGCCATTATGAATGGTTTCTTTTGTTTTTACAAGCTTAATATTAATTCAGTTTGTTTCAAGCGTGCAGCAAATATATTTCTTGTTCATTTGGACAAATAAGCACAAACATGTATGAGAATTATAAGCACATTCATCTGTGTTATTGATTAATTGAGCCCTTTGGAAATAAACTATTTTGTTCTAAATGAGCAGCAGGTTGTTCCACTTTTATCTTGACTGGGGATATTCATGATAGTCCACAAGATGGCAGCAGTCACATTGTTTCTTCAAGGAATTAGTGCAAAGACAAAACATAACATATGGTGCATTTGAAATCGCTCGCTATTACAGAAGTAGTGCTCTGTGTAGTGTGTAAGGCATGTTGTAGTGCTGTTTCATTTCTCAACTTTAAAATCTCACAGCCGTTCAATCTTCATTCACTAATCAGTTCATTATGTTGCAAATGCTATATACGGAATAGTAAATGAGGTAACAAGCGCACCGTTAAAATTGCAGCATTAGACTTTTATAAGGCTAAATATAAACCAATAACCTCCATTTTAGCTAGAGTGGTACACACACATTAGGATAATATTATCATGCCGAATGCATGGCTTCACTCATTTGAAATTGCATGGGTTTTTTTGGATCACAGTATCATCAGCTACTCGGTCTTTTTAAAATATTCTTCTTTTTAAAATATTAATTCTTCTGTGTTGTTTATCTTTTTTTCTGCTGGTCGGACACGTACAGATGCACTACTCTGGTCTACCACAGATCAATACTGCCACAAATTAGTCATGCATGCACACACAGACACATAGAGTGAGCACTAGAGTTCATTAAATAATCTATAAACTCACATGCTAGAAATACCCAGCGCTCCCTTACTGCTGTGCTACCTAGCTTTTAATAGTCAGCTGAGAAATTTGAAAAGTAGCTGAATAACCAGCATACTTTTATCATGAAGACTTTTGATGACTTTTTAAGACTTAAAATGAAGACTTTTCTAGATGTCTTGCTCTTTTGACTCTAGAAGCGTATGTTGTGGTTGTAGAGTCTAGGACTGTGAGCTGTCAGGCTGATTAGAGACAGCAAAGACCCCTCGGTCTGTCCACACATCTGAGCTGCTGTCAGGCCATGAGGGGGAGGCAGAGTGTTATTACCCCTCAGGGCTTCTGCCCCAGGAGAGCAAAGGAGCTCTGGACATTTAGCAGGGGACCCTGATCCTGTGACCTTGCCAGAAGGGCAGCAAATGTTTTGCTGCTGATTAGTAATTCTTCAGTGCAGCAGCCTGGCGAAATCTTATCCCCCCCAGCATGCCTCAAACGAAGAAGAGACCATGGGCTTTACATTAGGATCTAGAGACTATGCCCCAGTTTAGTATAGAGCAGTAGAGGCTATTAAACATAAAGATCTGGAAAAAGTTTTGCTGGACTTTTACTACAGATTGGCTTGAGGACTGAAATGAATCAAAGGATATTTTCATATTTTGTTTCACTAGTCGATCTCACCACTATGAGGCTTTATGTTTAAATGATTGAATGAATTCACCTGAATCAAATGTGTACTTTGTACATTTTAATTGGATCTGTTTATATCCTGCCCAGTCCCCCATGTCTACATCAAACACATTGTTATGGAGATGTGCATGGACTGTTGTACAAGATGAACTGGCAGTAAATCATTGTAATATGGTGCATGTTACAGGTTTATCCCTGATATTTTTGAAGTGATGTGACCCTGTTTTGCTACATTTAATAGTAGTCCTTTCAGAAGGATAGGTACCTTCTGTAATTAATAGACTGTATTTCTTAATAGAATGTATGTTAAGTCTGTCTTCTTGTGTAATTTCTTGTTTAAATTAAAATTATTTTAGAAAGATTCATATTTTTTAAGCAAGGAACATGTTTGCCACAACTGAAAATATAAACTTTATAGTTTGTGAACCAAAACTGATATATACAAAACAGTGTGTGGTGATGTGATGAGAACACAAATTAAAGCTCTGTATTGTTTAAACCAAATGAGCTTTCCCTTTTGAATTCTTATGTATATGTATAAATGTAAATGTGATAAGTGGAAACAGACTGTCAGACATGGCAAACTTATTTTTGACCACAAACAGTAAATACCAAATGGGCAGCAAAATCATGTGAAGAAATTCTATACATTTTTTTCATGACTTACATGACATTAAAATCAGCCATTTTCTGTTTATAAATTGATTAAAGGTAATTTGTGTTAAACACAGTTTACTACTAATAAAGAAACTTCCATGGCACATAAGTGGTTTTGGCGACATTTGGTGAGAAATGGTCAGATAGCAGACAGATCAGATGATGTTGCTCAAGGAAAATGAGAAAATTACTTTTTTTTTAACTTGTTTATATTAAAAGTGCTTCATTTCACCACTGTTTAGGTTGTTCAAAGTAAACTTGCCATTAGCTAATAATTAATAATTAAATGATACCTGGTGAGCAAAAAAGTGGTAGTGTTTCTGACCACTGCCTGAGGCCTTGCCTCTCATCTGTCCCTCTCAAACCGAGTGCTTTATATAGGTATTAGTTTGAAGCAGTAGATAGTACATGACCTTGGGCTGGATGTATGTGGCACTACGCAGAGACACATCAGTCCTGTCACTATAGAGCGTGTATGTGCGTGCGAGTGTGACCTTGAACTGCAGCCACAGGCTTGGCACTGACTAATTTCAGCCCTGGACTTCATATTGACAGACTGAAATCGTTAATATGGCAGATGATAAATAGCTATTGACTGCTGTATGAATGCTGCTGCCGGACAGAAGGACTGAGATGGGGCGGGAGCAGGATAAATGTCTCAATAGAGGTTTGCCTGCAAAATCAGTATTAACTCTTAGAAGCACAGCCATAAACATTTAAAAAATAAGTCATATAAATTGTAACACCAATGATTACAACAATAACGTCAGCATCTGTTTATTTTTAATACATACAGTAAACACAAAATTGAGCCACAGTGGGATAAAGAAACTAGGAAGCACTTTTGTTAATCCTAGTAATATAAGAGATTTCTAAAAGGTTAGTCACACAGCATATTTCTGTTAAATGTCTATTCATTCATAAAGTTCTACAATTGAGGCCCTACCCAGTTAAATGATTTTTATGGAAATCGTATCCTTGAATATCAAGATATAAATACTTGTTTTTTTAACTGTCAATAATTAATTCAGTTCATTACTTTATTTGAGAATGTATATTACCATGCATAGAATAAACAAATTGCATGTTATTTCCTGAAGTGTATTAGACATTTATATTGACAAATTACTGCTTGGACGTTTATACTGTGTAATCCACAGTAAAAACTTTAAATTGTGAAACCTTCGATGGTCAGTGATTATTACATAACATGAACGCCGGTAGATGTATAAACTGGGAAAACATCTTGAAAATCTTTATTTGTAAATATACAAATAAATATTTGGTAATATTTTCCTGGTGGTAATATAGTGTAGCCTATTTCAAAACCTTTACAAAGAAAGGAGAGCCAAATGGCAGAAAACTATGATGATGATTAATATTATTGTTAATTATTGTTATTATTATTAGATGTAGTAGTTGTATATGTACCTTTTCATTATGCTGTATTGCTCGTGTGACGCATATGTGTGGGGTTACTATTACGTAGTGAGACATGGAGGGATTTATGTATTTTAAGTATTTATATTTGTGCTGGCATGTACCAGCACAAATCATATTAGGCTTTTATTTATTTTAATCAATAGTACATGTCTTTCTGACAGTACAAAGCAGCTTCAACACATTATGTTATATGAGTAGCTCTGGCCTATATTAACATGAATGGCACACATCAGGAGCGCTAAAAGGCCCAATTCGAATTAAGATGCATGATGCATGTCTGTTCTAGAAAGTTTTACACTGTGTGCAGCCAAGTTCAGGCTAGGTTCTGTCTCTGACAATGCATGCAGAGCGCTGGAGGCAGAGAAAACTTTCTCTCCTTGATTCCTCTCTCCCACATGCCGAGCCCCAGCGCGGCTGACTTCTGGCCCGCCAGCCGCTGCGTCTCTCCGGGCGGATGGGTTTTCATCTGGCCGGGGTGCGAGGGCAGCTCCCCCCACACACACTCCCCTCCCCGCAATGCCCATTTACATTTCCACGGCTGCACCGGCTCCAGGCCCAGCCTCGTTCCACAGAGGACGGAACAGAGAGAGATGGAGAGAAAAAGAGAGAGAGCAAACGCTCTGGAGACTGCAGCTGAACCCCTAGAGGAGGATAAGGACTGAAGCCCCAGTCTCCTTGCCTCTCATCCCACACATCCAAGTGCCACCTGGAATGAAGCACACTTTATTTTAGGCCGTGATGTAAGCTATGATCGGCTCTGATTGTTGGCAGACGTCCAAGGCAGTAAGGCTCTTTCACTGAAGCCCCTCTGTGGTGGGTGCGAACAGCAAACCCTGCTGAAATATTAGATCTGGGCATATGGAAGACACAAAACGTAGTATAAGCCAAAACTGCAGATATAGGCCAGACAAAACGCCAAGAATAAAATGCAATGCCATTACCTAATTAGTAGAGGTTTGCCAATCTTAGATTTGTTTTGTATGGTTTCTGCAGAGCCAGATTTTTTTTCTATGGTTGGTTTTCTCCATTTTTTATTATTTATTTATTTATTTATTTTGACCCGAGACACATGCTTGACTAAGTGAATACACTCAGTGCCAGTAGTCTTATTAGTTACAAGATGAAAAATACTATTTTACTTGTTTTATTTATTTGACCAAAAATAGTTAACACACTAAATTGCATTGAAAAGTATATTTAATTAAAATGCTAAATTAAATGAAAGACACAACTGAATAGTTTGTTCATGCATGATTATTCCACAATGCTTTTCAATAGGTGTGGGAGCAGCTTTCAAATACAGCACTAGTAAACTCACCTGACTCACATTATTTGTGAAATTCTCAATAAAATTGCAGGCTGACTAAATAAAATGTATAAACTGACCAATTTCCCATTGATTGTTCAGAACAATAATTGACCGATTCTGACCTTATTTAATTACCCTTCATTATTATAAAAAAGGTAGATCAATGTTGTGAATTTATTGGACTGGAGTGTATGCATGTATAAATAAAATCACATTCATTGCAAAAGCTACATAAACTGAAACAAACATGTTTTTATTCGTTTGGAAATGCTTGGATCTGCTGTAGATGTTTGAATCAAGTTCAACATGCAGTTTTTTTTTGTTCAGTGGGCAGTAATGAAATTTAAAGTTATTCTACAGCATCTCATTTCTACAGAAAATTTCCTACTGGAAAAGACAGTGAGGAAAGTAGTAAACTACCGAGAAGAACGCTCTTCACAAACCCCTTAAAACTGCACTGCTTTGTTGCAGAACAAGGAGGTAAAAAGAAAGATGTAACCGACATCTCAATCATTTGAGTAATTTTTCTGAGCAGTGGCCATAAGCAAGGAAAGAGCCTTTGTCCTGGCATTGCTTTCATTTCCAGCACTGCAGGAATTGTGATGGCTGTGCCCCCAGGCGACAGAAGCACCTTAAGGAGGCCCACCTTTAAATCCAGCGCGCTGTGACTCCAACCGTGACCCCTAGCTGGAGGGATCCCTCAGGCCAGATTTAAACGAGCTCCCTTAGGTCCTCCTCTGTGCCTCTCTCACCTCCTCTCCACTTACTGCAGCACCTCAGCCCACGCTCACAGTTCTGCTTATTTGTATGACAACCCAAAAGGTGGACAGAGAGTAAATGGTTCCACTTTAGGTAAATGCTGGCTGGCTGTTTGCATATGTGAAGAGAGAAGAGCTGGGGACATTTGAATTAAATGTGACAGAGGGCATGCTTGGGAAATGGAGTTCCATCTGGAGTGCACTGTGGCTTGCTGGGGTATAAGGCAGTGATAACCTGAATGCTTCTGTGGCTCTAGAACAGCCTATCACTTAGGAACAGGGTACATTTTGTTTTCTGAAAAGATAGAAATCCACTGTCTGAAAAGGAGGGTTCTGAATTCATAAAGAGACTAATTTTTCTCCAGATTTTTCTTTTCATGTGAAAAGATCCCTCTGACATTTTAGCAATTGTTTCTGTCTTTTTTTCTTCCTCTTCCTTCTCACTATCATTATCACTATTATGGAGGCAGTGGGAGACATAAGGCAAAAGAGGCATACAATATCAGCCTATTGATCCACGCCCATCACGGCGGAGAAAAAACCCGGGTTCAGGGGCTGCACAATTCCGACTGGACACCGCGATCGATAGGATACTCTATCAGCCGTTACCATGGCAACTCGCCGAACGAGGACAGAGCCCCGCCGTTTATTTACACCTGTCTCCATCTTGCTGCTCTTTTGTGCAGGTCTCAGAACAGTGGGATAAATGAACGTGCAGGACGTGCTGAGCGCTTTATCCAGTACACACTGCACCATTTCATATTGCATTAACCTTGCAAGAGGGGGGATAGTAAATTAAAGGTGAAATGTTGCTTTTCAACTCATTTATGTCTGTGTTAGTGCATGCAAACAAATGTCTGCTTCAGGAGATCCTGTTCAGTCTGTCTCTCTTGCTTTCTCTCTCATCTTGAAAAGTGGAAAGGACTTTGCACAAGTGCACAGGCCTTTACCTTGTGTTGACCCCAATTTGCAGGTCAAGTAAACATGAGCAGTGCCTGGGCTATTAGCACATGAGGGGGGCCATATGAGAGAGCTAGTGAAGAAAGGACCAAGCTCTCTAGCAATGGTAAAACAAACAGGAGCTGCAAAAAAAGAAAAGTCGAGGACCACAACGACACCTACTACAGCACGTACGGGCGTGAATACGCATCGGGCTTAAGTGGCACTCGACTGTTTTGTGCTCATAGCAGAGTGGGCCTTCCTCTTCATGTGTTATTGAGTGTAAGCTGTTTAAATAATACTCTTGATCTGGCTAAAGGGATGATAAGGCGTCAATAAGAGAAATTAAGCCGAAGACAAAGTTTAATAACCATGCGGCTCAATAGAAATTCACCACGCCGTTCCGCTGAGAGCTCATAATAGTGTTTTGCGCTTATTAAAAGCAGTGGAGCCTGAGTGGTACAGCACTATTAATAGGCACTGGGTGATTCTAGGCACACTGATGGAGAGGGAGGAAGGGAGTGAGAGAGGGATGGAGAGAAAGACCGAGCAGTGGCTTTAGTTCACTGAGCTTGTGTTTTGTGAGCTGTGACAGAGAGGCACTGACAGACACACGTCTCTCTCTGCATCACACACTTAGTTTGTGTGAGTCTGTGTGTGTGTTTTGGGGCTTTGTTGGGTCACTTTAACCTTCTACCACTGCATTCAGAATGGAGGTAGACCCTGTAGCTCCTCTCATGCGCACACACACACACACACACATACTCACAGAAAATCAGTCTGCTCCCTACCCCCTCCGATCAATGGTAGTTTCATATGGCCTCTCAGGCCTGCAGTGACGTGTGTGTGTGTGTGTGAGAGAGAGAGAGAGAGAGAGAGAGAGAGAGAGAGAGAGAGAGAGAGAGAGAGAGAGAG
>JBBJLR010000007.1:9144709-9173062 GCA_037577145.1 Brachypetersius gabonensis | reverse complement strand
ATACACACACACACACACACACACACACACACCTCCACTTTGCGATAATGCATGTTGTGATATTTCAAGGTGTAGAGTTACAGTGGGTCCGAATTACAGCGCGATGCTAAATGCTTGGATTTTAGGGTTAAGATTCTGGACTGTGTTCTGTAAAACAACGGGACCACCGGTAAGACCCAAAATAATTTAACGTAAAACTCTCAAGTAAGACATGTAGTGGAACCGGTACGTGTTTAGAATGTTTTACACGTTTGATCCAAATCTCTGGGAATTGGGGGTCGTGTAGATTGTGATCTGTATTTTTTATTCAGGGTGTATGTTAAGAAAAAAAGAAAGAAAAAAAAATCCTTCATTCAGCCCTGAGACCGAGGGGTGATTAAAGAGGCTTATCTGACAGCTTTGCTCCATTATGCAATCAATACATATGTTGTTTAGATATTATTAAAATCTCACTGTAGCTGAGGTACAGACACCCACCCACCCACACACACACACAGAAAACCAACAGGCCTGTGTTTTGTTCGATTAATGAGAACTAGTGAGCAGCAGTATGCAGTATAACAGTATAGTTTATTTAACAATATATTTAACAAAGTTTATTGGACACCATAGTTTTACAGTAGCCTATAGTTTATTTCTTCACAGGCCTTGTGTGTAAAATCCGTACAATTTCAAAAGCTGATATACAGTGACCTTAAACAATTGACCACAGCATTACTGGATACATTATATTACTGAAACACAGTAAAAGAAGAAAAAGGAAAAGAAGAAGAAGAAAAAAGAAAAGGAAGAAATGAGGGTGAGGATGATGATGAAGATGAGGCAGAAGCATAAAATAAGGCGGAGGACATTGAACTCACTGAGTGGTTTTTAATGATGAGTTTAATCAACGCTAAACTAATCACTCCGAACTGTTGGGCAACACACACACACACACACACGCACACGCACACGCACACACACACACACACGTGATGATTTCATTTCTGTAGGCGAATAAAGATAAATGACTCAGAGCCACAGGCAGAAATTTAAAAATATATTGAATTAAAATTTAAATAAAAAGAAATGAATGAGAATTACTGTAGACAAGTGCAAGAGTGGGAGGGAGAGGGTTAAAAAGGAGTTCGAAATTCATCCCACATCTGACAGATTTTTAAGTGAGTGACGTTCAGAGGGGCGGGGGGGGCGAGTAGGATGAGGGGGGGGTGGAGGGGCAGAGAGTGTAGGGAGGGAGGGACAGAGAGGAGGAGAAAAAAAGGGCTGAGATCGATGGAGAGACAGAGGAAAGGGAAAAAAGGAGGGGGGGGCACAGAGATAATGACAGAAAGGGAGCTGTTAGACACACAGCCAGGCGGACGGAGCTGGACAGAGAGTCGAGCAGAGAGGAGCAGAAAGGAGCAGGAAGGGACCACGCGCTGCCTTTATGTGGCCTCCTTCTTCATCACGGCCATTAAAGTCCTCCTGAGGGCTCCTCGCTTCTTCTGAGGCTTGGGATGCTCGTCTGCGTGGTACTCACCGCTGGGCCAAGAAGACACTTCCGAGCGTGCAGGATTTTACTCTCCGTCTGGTCCTCAGCGTGGTCGATCCTGGAGGTAAGAGCTGAAAACGCCTGTGAAAATGTGTGAACGCGACTCTTAATAAGCGTTTTAAGGCAGAAGTTGCGTAAAGATCGAGGCGTGCTGCTGGAAGTCTTTGCAGAATCGCTAGCACTTTTCATCCACGCGCGTTAAACTGATCCGCCTCGGCTATCAGATGAAACTTCGCGAGAATCTGTAGGTAGATGTGTTTGATCAACAGGCTAAGACCTCTCTTGAATAAATGATCAATAATCCAATCGAGTGATCGTAGCCCACTGTGTCTCTTCCACAGGTCAAGGACAGGACGCGTGCGTAAAACCAAGTGTTTTTTAATGGGACATAAAATGAGCCTCTGAAACTGGACTGAAACCATCGTCACAGTGGACTGTTTTGCATCGCGGTGCATTTATTTCCTAAACTGCTAAGTCTGAGAAAACCTCTGCTGAAGGTACGAAGTGAAGGGGTGAAGCACACCTTCCTCATACATTTGTTTTTGTACAAAAGTGACAAAAATGGAGGGGAATATGGGAGAGATGTCGGTTCACAGCCATGTGGAGCTCGCGCACAGTCAGGACAGTCGCGCGATGTTGCACTCGCGAGACCTCTCTGCTGCCTTCCCACGTCCCTCTCTGGGGGGCCACCCCATGGGCCTGGAGCACGAGCATAGGAGCCCCACCTACGACCACAGCATGCCAACGCTGGGGTATGGCAGGGACACTCCGACCAGCTGTGGCAGCACCTACACCACGCTGACCCCTCTCCAGCCATTTGATGACAAGTTTCACCATCACCACCACCCCTGTTTACCGGTCAGTAATGTCATTGGTAGCTTCACGTTGATGCGTGAGGATAGAGGCCTTGGAGGAAACTTCTATAACCCCTATGGAAAAGACTTGGGGATAGCACAGAGTCTGTCTCCGCCGCTCGGCAGCTCAGGCCTGGAGACAGCCATGCATGGCTATGGCTCATTAGGGAGCCAGAATGGACACAGTGGCCAGATGCTAGCAAGCACCCATGATGTCCATATGGGGAGCAGTGGGGGTAACATATTCTGCCGAACAGCAACAGACTTTGCAAGGGAAATGTCACCGCCCTCGCTGGTCAGTGACCATGGGGTCACCCACCAGCTAAACAAGATGGACACCCACCAGCACGCACCCACCTACCACCCCCACATTTACACCCAGAGCTACCAACAACACCATCACAGCCAGCAAGCCTCAAAGCTGGGGGAGCTCCCTGGCTCTTCCCCCTCTTCATCCTCCTCCTCTGGTTCCAGCCTGGCCAGGGAGAGCATGCTGGCCGGCTCCCAGAGTAGCGGGGCAGGGGAGGAGATCAACACCAAAGATGTGGCCCAGCGGATCATCACAGAGCTGAAGAGGTACAGCATCCCACAGGCCATCTTCGCCGAGAGGGTGCTGTGCAGGTCTCAGGGCACCCTGTCCGACCTGCTTAGAAACCCCAAGCCCTGGGGCAAGCTCAAGTCTGGTCGTGAGACCTTCAAGAGGATGTCCCGCTGGTTACAAGAGCCAGAGTTTCAGAGGATGGCCTCGCTTCGACTGGAAGGTAGAATGCTTGCTTGTTTTTGAAACTGTGCCTCCCAGCCAGAATGAGCAAACTAACACCTAGAACCAGAATCCTCAGCTGACCATAGACCAAGCAGCTGCGTAGCATTTCAAACTGAGATGTGTTTACTTTGTTCATTTATTCTGGGAGAGCACAGACTGTCTCTGTCTCTGTCTCTGTAAATCCAGTGACTGACAATGGTTTAAAGTGTTGGGTACAAACAAGTGCATCTCTATTGACCTGTATTCTGTTTAAAATTTCAGTATCGGCTTTCATGGTCAGCTGAGCAGCTGAGCATCCTTTGGCAAATCTCTGTAAGAAAAATCTTAAAATCTTAAATTTCATGGGCACTCAGAAAAATACTTCCCAGTCTGGGGTCATTTTGCAGTGATTGTACCAAATTCACTTTGCACAAGATACCGAGAGAGATACCCTGTATTGGTTGCCATCCAATATTCTTCAGAGATTTGCTTTGAAAGCCACTGCTTGTCATAGTGTTGCAGTGTTGTGACATGAATAGGGCTGAACATCCAGCTGATGCACAAAGAGCTCCACAGAAAAACTGTAACATGAGAATGGAGAAGGTGGTGGCGGTGGGTGGGGGGGACTCGCTCTCAAAATGTCGGACAATGCTCTACAGTAGCTAGCCACCAAAGACTCCGAGACAAACACGAATGCCGCCTTGCTAAAGTCTGTCCGAATCCCAAGCGATCAATCACCAAAGCTTGAAATGTGCTTCACTATGAATTATTCTGCTTGCATTACCACCACAGATATTGATTGGTAACCATTGTGCTCTCAGTCATAGGAGTGTTCTAAGCGCTGAAATGCACAAAATCAATCAATGCCCTGTTTGGCAGCATGGTACTGAATCTTGCTGTTGTTCTTGTGCCCGATCCTCAATACACTAATGTGGGTAGCTCAGCAGCTGCCACGGCGTATACATTAGTCTGGAGAGTCATATGATTATTTAAACTGGGGCACTTTCTGTAAGTGTCTTGTGTATGTTGGATAAATAGTTGTATTTGATTCTTCATTCAGTTTTGATTCCTTCAGCTTTTGATTCCTTCATTCAGGGTTTTTTAATTTATGAGCGTGTGCATAGTTTAAAACTATACTTTAAATATTACTGCAGGTGATTCATTTCTGTGTAAATTCTGTAGATGAAGACACTTCTTAATATGTGTTATTATAGCATCATTTAAATGAACCATGCGTTCCTCCCAAGCCGACCATCCAGTGAACACGCAGACACACTCATACCCAATCTTTTCAGCCCTGGCAAAGGCACAAGGTGGACATCTCTGTGCCTCCCAATGTAACCTACTTTCCATGAGGGTTGGCTTTTCTTGCCAAGCCTTTTGTATAATTATCAGCTGGTATTGATTTCCTTGGGAAAGCAGAGCACAGGCCTCCAGCTCACAGCTCCTGCGAATAAGCAAGCGCTGGCTAGAATTAGAATGCGCACGGCCCCACGCCTCCTTTTAGATAGCGGGAGTTCATGAAGCACATGGACGAGCAGAAAGATGATTCAGCTTAATGCAGCACAATGCATTTGAAAGCACTGTAATATTCCGCTCAAGGCCATGATTAGGTAACATCATTTTCCATATTAATATTAAGACTTTTTTGTAATTACCTGTAATTACTAACCTCTGAACTGGACATCTGACACTTGTCTGATTTTCATTTTCGAAAACCTTTCTAGAAGCAAAATGCATAACTTATCTGGAAATGGGTTAAAAGATTTTGAAAATATTTTAGTACTACTGTATTCGATTGTGAAACCATGATTTTGTGATAAATTTGGGGTATTACGAAATAAGTCAGTTTACAAAAAGAGCACTTAATAATTTTGAAAGAAAAAATGTACAATCAAAGCGTTGTGGTATTGATATTTAGGTATTATTAATATTTAGGTGAAATGTACTGATTTGGTCATTTCTTTGGTCGTACATGATCGTGATCGTCATGGATTAGTTCCAACATAAACATTATAGCTGCAGTAAAGGTACTATAATTGTTTTCATTGTCTTTTGACAATATTTGCACATTAATATGTCTTTCTTTTCATTAATCAATAACAGCTACCATTAGAGAAGCAGAGGATTGCTGCCTGATTTTTCTTGCTCTGCTTCTTTTGTGTGCCCTTGCTCTGTAAGCAAGGCCGAGAGCGGGTGTGTGCGGGATAGACTGGCTGTGATCGAAAGAGAGAGAGAGAGACAGAGAGAGAGGCTCAGTCACAGAGCAGGATGGAGATCATTACTATAACCCTCAGCTCTTGGGCAGCGCGGGGATTTCACACACGAGCACTGGAGCCTGAAGCCCTTGTCTTAAAGTCTAAATGAATAAGCGAGATAAAATAGGCTTAAGTGGCTTGCTCAGTGTCTCTGCCTGCACCATCAGCAGGTTTGAGAGCCATTTCGCCGTGCTGTTGATGGGCAAATTCGGGCACACAAGCGCATCGGCCTGTTTTGTGATCCATATTCACACATCTGAGTGTTTTGCCTGCGGAGTATAAAAATAAACTTGGTATTTGTTCAGGGGGAAACTGTGACCTGGTCCAGTGCTGAAGGGGTTAACCAGCCTCTGTAGGTCGAGGAGTCTGAGCAGCACAGATTTAATCAATAATTTCTATCAGCCCGTGGCCCAAGAAATCAGCAGGGGGTGGGTCAGAAATGGGGGAGGCTGAGAGGGGGTAGTGGAGTGAGGATGGGGATGTGGGGGAGTGTGTGGAGGGGTGTGGGAGGGTGTGGGAGGGTGGGGGTGGGGGTTGATGAGGAATGGGAGTGCTTTCGATCACGTTTCAGCAACATGAGACAAGAGGCATACATCATGATTAAGGGCGGCTTTCGCAATCATAAGTACTCTATGGGGGGATGTTTATGTCCGTAAGAGAGGCGCTGTGCTTCGGATTTATAGCATGGTAATTCACAGCCTTTTACACATGATTACAACATGAGGAAGCATTTAGTTAATGGTTGCCGTTATGTTGGCTACCATAGGTGGGGAGGATGGTCACCCAGCTCTGGTCTTATAAATCTGTGACGTGGACACGTAAAAACCTCAGCTACGTGTTTGTTATTGCCATTGTTTTAATTAGCATGTAGTTGACTCAGAAAGAATTAAATTATCACATGTAATATGGGCATGTAGCGGATTCAGAGGATGAGTGCACAGCTATTCATGTGATTAGATTAAATATGATTTGCTGACTTTCAGCCTAATTTTTTTCCGAATGCCTAGATTAGACATAACTATTTAGCCGTGATTAAGTCTGTTGTTGGACAGATGCATAGTACATTTGGGTATTTTAGACCAGAACAAATAATAGGTTTTTTTCTTTGGATTGGTAACTGCTTTCAAAGACAATTTGCTTATTAGAAATATTTGAATATTATTGATGCATAAACATAACTACAGCTTACGAAAATGAAATATGTTATAAATGTTCATAATTAAAAATTAATATTTGATTTGTTCTCCTAGTGATGCAGTGCACTGTTAATGCTTATTTATTGCTCCTTCTTAGAGGTGTTTTTTTTTTCTTGTAATCTTTTTAGTCAGAACATAAGTCTGGTGATTATATGCTACGGCTCAAAATATTTCACTATATATACTGTGTATGTATATAGTGTTTGTAGATTTGGGATTTTTAATAATGAGGATGATTACTAATTATAGTAATCATCATCATTATCATTAAGCAGTGATGAAACCTAAAATAAAGGAAATATAGAAATATATAGGCATGTCGTCTTTAACACAATGTTCTGACTGAAATTAACTTACAGGAGACACATGACAGATCCTGACAGGATTTTGTGAAAATGCAGAGTGAACACACACTTTGGAGACATTTTGTTTACTCTGCCTTTCTCTCTCTCGCTCTGTCTCTCTCTCTTACAGCATGTAAGCGCAAAGAGCAGGAGCAGTCAAAGCAGGAGAGGAACCAGGGGCCTAAGCGCACCCGTCTGGTCTTTACTGACCTGCAGCGGCGTACACTGATGGCCATCTTCAGAGAGAACCAACGACCAGCCAAAGACCTGCAGGTGACCATCGCCCAGCAGCTGGGGCTGGAACTCTCCACCGTCAGCAACTTCTTCATGAACGCTCGCCGCAGGAACCTCAACCGCTGGAGCGAAGAGGGGCGCCCATCCTCCACCGGCTCATCAGGGTCCAGCACCTCCTCGCCTGCCGTCTCCTGCACCACGGCATGATGGGAGAGCTTGGCATTTCTCCACAGCACGGGGCAAGCTTTAACGTCCACGCTGCCCATGGAGGCTTGTTTTTTAAATCAGAGGTTTTTTTTCACAGGAATTAAAGAAAAAATGAAACCAAAGATAAAACACTACAGAATGAGATAGAATTTGATGTAGTTCTCAGTGTTGAAATGATACTTTAGCTTTAATTTGGAGTAGAGGCCAATAAGTTCCTTAACGGAAGAAATCATGTCTGACTTTATTTCAGTGAACAGTGATGAAGTGATAGACGCAGTGATTTATAGATCACTTTCAGCAATCTTAGTTTTTGTGACAAAATGGAAAGACAATTGTGACCAAAGAGAAATACCAAAAGATACCAAAAGATGATGAATGATGTTTTTGGGGTTTTTTTTGAAGGGAGGGGGGGAATAATAAGAATATTGTAACCCTGTAACCAGGGGTGGATTTTAGGGGGTTTATTTCATCCTGGATAACTGAACGAACTATCCGTTTGAACAAAAGCTATGTCTTGCTCTCTGATCCTGCTGCCCAGGGTTCTGTGTGGAGATAGCCAGAGCCTATGAGCAGAACTGAACAGCATCCTCCCAAAGCAAACAATGAGGCTGAATCCTACAGGGACGAAAACAGATCTGGAGGAGGGGGAGGATGCGTTTTTTAAGAGAACCCTCAAAAGGACTGATCGATTGATTGGCGAACCTCGTGGGAGCTGCTACAGAGAAATACGTGCGAGGTACAAAGAGGAAACCTGAGTCCTCTGCAGCTGTACAGTGAGCAGCGGTTGTTTGTTTTTCTTATTTAAAAATGACCAGTAGAGAATGCTCCAGTAGGTCCATTACAAGAGGTTGCTTGGTGCTCACTCTGGACGAGAAATTTGTCCGTAGGTCTTGGTTTTGTACAAATTTCAAGCACACAATGCCCAGGTGGATGACAGGTTGTTAGTTGTTCAGCCTCAAAGACTCGACCTTTTCCCCAACAAAAAAAAAAAACAACAAAAAAACAAAAAACTTGGATCTTGTTTGTGACTTGAGCTTAAATCTGATGTAAGCTCATAAATTAGCTATTTATGTTTTTATAATTATTTATGTATTTATTTCCTCATGTCTGGCTATTTATTTGCTAAGTATTGTAAGTATTTATTTCATTACATGTTGTCTGTTCTATGAACTTGTCTCTGATGGGAGTCCCATCACGATACCAAAGATGAAGGTTTGTCCTCCCTGAATGTAGGCTCCGCTGTCATTTGTGTCCGTTACCAGGCTAGCGTTCTTGCAAAGATTTGCATGCGGTGCATGCCTAAAGCCAGAGCTCCTCAGACACACACTGATCTAATGGAGGAGCCACGCTGACTGGAGGACTAGAACTCTTTAACAGATTTATAGTTTGTTGCGAATTCTGGAAGTTCAGTCTGGCTGTGGAGGGTATTTTATCCATGTCAGTGTTGTCCAAATCCAGTCCTGAAGCACTGCACAAGATTTGATTTGAAATTTTGATTTCAAAATTGAACTGAATTTAGCCAGTGCTGGATGTATGCCTTCAGTCCAGGCTGTGGTTTATACACATACGCACTAGGGCTGTCTTAGGAGATGTGCTATGCGGAGTCAAAGGTTCAAGCGTGAGCAAGCGGCAGGGCCACTGTGGCCGCACTCGCATGTGTCACTCCGTCTTTAACCTTCGGAGGGCGTGACGCGAGGCCTCTTCACAGCATGCACTTGAAAGAGGGACCATGAAAGAGGCCGTCGACTTTTGCTGACATGAAAGAGGACCTTTTTATCTGTGTCCTGTTGGAGGCTGGGGCCGGAGCTCGCCGCTCACTCAGCCAGACCCATGGGTTTAGGGCATTCAAAGGGGAGGGCAGATCAGAGAAGGACTGCATTACCAAACCAAGGGGTGGTGAGTTGGGAGGGAGTGCTGGAGAGTGTGGAATTAAACTTTAATGAGTAACAATTGTAAGCCTGCTGTGAGCAGAGCAAAGGATGTCTGCCTCAGCGCATGTGTTATGAGTTCAGCTCCTTGCGGTTACTAGTGTTTGATTAAGGGTTTGAGTGCTTTAGACACAGCATAGTTCTTACTCTAGATAAAGTGGTAGATAAAGGTCGCATTTGGCATCTCTGAACCAACATGGGCTCGGAACTGGATGCTTTAACAGTTATGTAGTCTTTGGGACCCCCTAGTGGTTGAAGCTTTCGTAGAAGGAAGTGTCTGACGGTGATGGTGGAGTCTAAACTGCGTGAATGAGCTCAAGGAGCTGTACAGGACTGTGTGTGAGGGATGTTCTGAGCTTTGGCATGTATGTGCTGTATACATACAACTATCGTTAATGTCTCTCAACTGTCTGTCTTAAGCATAATGTGTGAACCAAACAGTATGGATGTATAAGCATCGCAGTTTGATGCTGGGACAGTGACACCCTCCCCCCGCACCCCATTTTCTGACTACTGCTGTACATGTGTAAATTACTGAGAACTGCTGAAGAAAAAAAAAAGTCCATTCTCTCCACCGAAGCAACAAGTCTACCCTTTTCCCTACTATGAAGAATTCATCTACCTCAATTGTGTGTGGTGTAGCTGAGATGTAACTGTACCAAAGATCCCATGCATTCAGGGAGAGTTTGTGTCTCATCTTTTCTAACCAAATGTGCTGGAATCAATCTGTAACCACTAATCACACTTTTACCTACAGACAGAGAGAAAGCTTACCTACAGGAGAAAGCATTAGATGTGGTGTGTAAGTAAACAGGGAAATAAACACAAGTGCAGAGACCAAATGGGACAATCGAAGCAAGAGAGGCCAGTCTTGCTGTACTTATGATTGCTTATTGCTCCTTCCAACAAGTATAACCTATAAAAAAAATTCAACAAGAAAGGGTATTTATCGATTAAGGTCAGCTCTTTAACCAAAATTCTGTAAAATGCCTCTTCAGTGTTACATATACCATTCTCTTGTATTTTTTTTAATTTGTCTAAAAATATATAATTTTAGAAAGAAAAATGTTACCTTGACAGAGAATCTGTAATTTATGAACAACTTATCTTTTACCCAGTAGAACAAAAAAGATGTCATCTTTTGGCCTCCGATTTACCTGGTTAAAAAGGTGTTTAGCGTTGTGTACCCTAAAAATGCATAAGTCACAGGTAGCAGAAAGCTTTAAACCCATTGCCATTCATCCTTACTGTGTCTTATGTTAGCACATCTGTCAGTCATTGTGCCATTCTCTCCTCATGTTAACCTATGAATGTGGCTAACCAACCAAAGGCTTTAAATCACGACAGTCTACATGTCAATCATAACTGGATGTTGTGTACCGATTTTGAAAATTCTTTGATACCTCATGTGAAATTGTTTGTTGTGATGTTGCACTGAATAAAAAAAGTCTTGTTAATTTGAGTGAAATTGTATTTTTAGGGCAGCATCTTCAGTACTTTCTTAATGAAAAGACAATAACTCGAGAATTCTTTTAACCATATTTATTTAGGAGAAAATATCAAATGTAATTTTTCTTACATACAGACAATTTAAAAATAGTTTAAAAAAAAAAAAAACGACAGCTAAATGGGCAGATATAAACAATTTCAATGTTTTCAGTTGTCTTCACTGATCTGTTCACATGACAGGGTAGGAGCATTGATTGGCAATGCCACACATATTGTCGTCATTGCGAGCCATGCGGATGTAGCCTCCATCTCCAAAGCCAGTGCCCCAGCTGTGAGAGTAAAGGATCAGCACACAGCGTTATTACACACAATAGACATCAGTTCAGTAACAGTATGTTCACCAATTATGTGCATGTTTTTACTCATGCAGCAGGATATATTTTGTTAAATTTAAAACAATCTTTCAATGAAAAGAGACGATGCTGACAAAACTCAGAGAGGTTTTAGGGTTGAGAAATTACTCTGCCAAAATGCCCTAAAATTAAGCCTGGCATTTTATGTATTTAAATGAATATCATTCAACTTAAGTCTAATTTACACCTAGTGTCAGAGAATGAGGCTTATACCTGTTTTTCACTAGCCAATAGTCTTGTCCATTCAGTGTGCCATATCCTACAACCAGCACTCCATGGTTTATTCTCTTGGTGCAGCTTGGGTCTTTGTACACACCTATGGCAGACAATGCTCATTTATTGAACATGCTTGTGTGGGTTATGTTGACTGTGATCCTTGGCAGTCAATAAGACAGACAGTGCAAGAGACAGAGACAAACCATTAGTGATGGTTACAACTTGCCACAATGTAGCAACTTACCACTGTGGTACATTATAAACTGTGGGCGTGTGGCATCAATAGCCACAGAGATGGGTCCGACGGTGGCCACAGCCTCCTTCAGAGCCTGTTCATCCCCCGAAGGGAGAAAATGGTATTGGGTGCAGTTGGCTGCACGAGATGAAGCGTCATACTTGCACTGTCCATCCTTTTAGACAAAGTAGGAAAAAGAAGAATACATATCTGACAGAAACATGTTAAGGCTCTGATTATTTGAATAAAATGCAGTATGCAGAATGCATGCAGCACACACATACATGTTTTATACATTTACATATATGTATAATTATATGGGCATTAAAACAAAACTGTTTAAAGGTTAGGAGTTACTGAACTCACCACTCCAGTGTAAGGGTAGGATGCATCAGAATCTATGCCACCATTATCTATGACATACTCAAAGGCTTTAGACATATAGCCCCCATTGCAACCCATGTTTCCATATTTTCTAGAGCAATCCACCAAGTTCTGAGGGCTGAGAGACACCAGCTGTCCTGTGGTCTTCTTAAGCTGACCCTCCAGGGCACCAACCGCACTAAATGCCCAGCATGAACCACACGCACCCTGAGAGTAGGAAAAGACACTACTAGTGTGCATATACATAGATAAAATGACAGATATGTCAGCTATATACCACATATGTCAGCTATGTGGTATAAGAAAATGACTACATCTTTTATTATACCACATAAACCAAACAGTTCTGCACTACAGAGGAACAGAAGACAGGGTTTTACGAAACATGTATAATTTCATTGCTGCTGGAAATTAGTGTCAAGCCAAGACAGTTAAACTGTTCATGGGATAAAGGGGAAATAACATAAAGAACTGAAACCAGTAAGTCAGGCCACAGTCATGAGTCTTTCTCATTAAAATGTCCAATGTTACGCTTAGAGCTGTGTGAAAAAAGAACATGAATAAGCATTAAAAATTGACTTTCGACTTTTTTAAACACAGCTGTCCTTTTCAGCTGCAGTCTATGTACATGTTTGTGCACAGGTCTAAGATATAAGATAAAATACACAGTTACAGCATGGAGCACCTGAAAGAAACATAGATATTAATTTACAAGTGGGCTTAATTTGTTCCTGAAAAGGTGGGGTCCACTGCAAATGCATAAGGGTCACATCTAAATCCAGGATTAAGCTCTGTAAGCAAGAATTGCTGATAATCCTACATAGTCCAACGGGTGGATTTCACATTTGTTTCAGCATCAACAAATCAAGCCCTAAGGACACTGTGTAATGTAAAATGTATTCAAGCTGGATTTTCAAGATCAGTACAGTGTAAGATGAGACATTACCTGTTGCTTCACATTAGTGACATAGCCCTGCTCCCTCCAGTCAACTGTATCTGGTATTGAGGCACCAGGAGAAGACACAAAAGAAAATGTCTTCTTCAGGTCAGCAGGCACACGAGTCCCAGCCAGCGTCTGCAGGATCTCTTCTGTGGTCTGACATTCAGTTAAAGGAAAGGACATTTAGTGAAGAAAATGGAAGAATTTAGGGTGGAACACTGACAGTCCTAATTTTTGGTTTGGGGAATATTAACAGGAAAAAGCTCTTGAATTGAACCTGCAGTGCCATGAAGTATCTGCTCGTCTGACAATTTCTTCTATCTTTGCAGTAAACAAAAAAACAGCTTTAAAATCATCATTTCATTTATGAACGGATAGTGGTTGTGCAACAGCTGGTTACTGCCAGCACTTCAAACACAATTTTTCCAGTAAAATAAAGTAGGCTAAAAGGCCTTTTTTTTTTTTTTAGAAAGAATGAGGAAGAAAGCTCTGAATTTGGAGATTCCAGAAAGACAGGAAAAGTGCAATGAAGGTACAATGTATAAGTGGAAAAAAAATTGAAACAGAGGTGAACTGCCCAAACAAAATTCTTTTGAGTGCAGCGACAGCTCATCCAGGAAGTCACAAAGAAACCCAGCTGAACGATTACGGAACTGCAATTCTCGCTTACTTCAGATAAAGTCATTGTTCATGATTCCACTATTAGAAAAACACTTTAAATAACTGGTATTCATGGCAGAGTTGCTAGGGAAAAACCAGGGATAAGCACGAGGCACAGATATCACATTTGCCAAAAAAAATCTTGATGATCTCAAAGGTCTTTTGGAATAATGGCATAATTCTGACACTCATGAAAACGTAAAACTATTTTTAGAATCTGTTTCACAGCCGTCCTTGTGGAGAAGAAGATTAAGGAGGAATGACTGAAAATTCTGAATGAAGAAATGAAATGTTTTGGGATTAAGCAGAATGAGATTTAGTTAAAGACGTTCAGCTGTGATTCTGGATCCTCCTCTCTGATCCTTACAGATTCTCCTCACTTCTCCTCACTTATAAAGCTAACACAGCACTCAACAATGAGAACATTCTACCAACGTTCGAACATGGTGGTGAAAATGTGACGCGGAAATGCGCTGTCACTTCACGGCCTGCGTGACTTTCCATAATTAATTAACCCATGAGATTTGCTCTCTACTAGAAAAACCTGCAAAATAATATCCAGTCATCACTCTCTGATATGACATGCACTCTAATATGGCTGAATTAAAGAAAAGGGGGGGCAAAATTTCAGGGTTTGTTTGGACTGGATTAATTTCCTTTTTTCCTAATCCAGCATTTTCAGATAATTTCCCCCTGATACTAGGGATGCACAACCCCCTGGTTTTCACTGTCAATTCTAATTTATGTACTGCCAGATTTATTTACTGCCAGATTGGCTGTTTTTTGTTCCTTTTTACATAAAGTTGACATGGCATGGGTTAAATGATTACATTAAATACAAAAGTATATTTCCAGTGAAATCTTGCTGTCATCTCTTTAGTCATTGAAAAATCTTACCATGTCTCCCAAATGGTTCATGCTCAAGTCATACGTATGCAAGCCCATAGAGGCCTCAAGGTTGTGCAGGGTGATCAGCTGCAGGTTCCTCTCCCATATCTCCCTCCGGCCCAAATCCTCTACCTGCCAGAATACATTTACAAGTCATTGATATTTTCTGTAAAACTGATTATTTGGAAAATAAGAGACATAAAACCAAACCAAAACAAATGACATATTTTAGTAATTTATAACAATTGTAATGCCATGTCATGAATATGCCCTGAAGCAACCTGCACTGCTATCAGATCCAGATTAATATTAAACGTTTCTTTCCCTTCAACAGTCCCAGCCAGCTCCATAATTATAGGCCCTTGGTCAGATATAAAAATCTTTAACTGAAGTCAATTTAGATAAATAAATAGAAATGTAAATATATACACATGTTTCCATTTAGGTTTCATTGACAGGGCAGAAAAGTTAATTTACTTATTTATCAGTACAGGGAAGAAAAACAAAGGTGCATTGACATTTGGAAGTTGGACAATGGGTAATGGGAACTGTAGTGATCCTGACGAGAAGAGACATGTTTAGTAAAACTGTATCCAATATGGTATCGTTTTTTAAATTAAAATTGGCTTGTTGTTGGATTTTCGAGCAATGACCCGAAGTGTGCATCCAATGCGCATTAAAACTGTTTACTTTCTGTTTACTAAATTTACAAGCAAATAAAATTATCAATAGGTTGATTTAATCATTGTGAAATAAAGCCAATTAATAACAAACACATGACTTTTTTCCTCAACTTTATAAGGATCCAACAATAAGGTACTGGAGCTGACAGTACCTACTCCCACATAATACATAAATAAAACTGTGCTCCATATACCATATGGAAAACAAGCCAGATTACCTTTGGTATCCATTATTACTACTCTATTATTATTATTATTAACAACAATTATAATAATATGAGAGTAAACCACTATGACACTTGTTTAACCATTTAATCTAGTGTACAATTATTCCATAGGGTGAATGGACAATGAGTAAATGTGGGATACAGCCTAGGCTTGGTTCATATTATTTTTACAGTTTCTGTGAGTGAATAACAGATACAGATAATGACTGTGATTTTGGTTTGATGATTGCATTATTTTCCAAAAAATACATATTATTTGGCCCTGTTGATTACCCATTGGTAAGGCAGCATGTTAAAATAAAAACTGCCCATAGCACTATGCATTTTATTTTCAATGTAACAAACTCTTACTATAGAAACCAAGTAAAAGAGTAGAGAACTACCAGGTCACAGGTACTGTTGAAAATTACAGAGCTCCATAGAGACAGATGACTAGCTATGGTAAAAAGTAGGATTACCAGGACAATACTCCAATTAATCAAAAAATTTAAGCCTTCACATTCCTACAGCGCCACAGAAAGGTGAAGCCTAATTCTCAGGAACACAGTTCTTTCCTTCAACCGCCATAGCTGTGACATTTCAGAGTAAAAACATTTTTCTGTAATCTTTAATATACCTATTTAAAGTCACTTATTTAACACAGACTCTTCCAAGAGAGGGTGCAGACTATCTTTATTAAATAAATAGCCCTTCTCACCTCACCGGAGTAAACCTTATTATGCGTCTTCTTCCACAACTGCCAATGTATGTCCAGGTTTTGGTCAGTTAGAGCCACTGCTGCCCCACACAGCAATGTGAAAAACAGGCTCCTCAGCATCTTTACCTGCTAATAATCAGGGAAACAGGTCATGAATAAAATAACCCATGACACTGACATTGGGATACAATTCAGCCGTGAAAAAAAAGGAGCTAGATGATTAGAGATCACTACGTTTTTATCTCCACACTAAGAGTTCTTTTGGACTGACTTTTTCCATCTCAGATTAACAGATTAAACACCTGTTGCAGTGGATGGGAGATCCACCTTACATAGGAAAAGAAAGAGGAAGTTCAGTCGACAAAAACACTTGCGCAATCAGTCTCATGACTAAAACAAAATCCAGCACAGAAGGGTAAGAAAAGAGAACAATGTAATGGATTGGATTAAACACAGCTGCCCTATTGATTAACCCAATTTATCCTGACAAATAGCCAAACCACTGCCTCTCGTAAGTAGGAATGGTGAAATATAATTCATCTTTTGACCACGTGACGGTTCCTTGATTATTGTATGACTTACAGTATTTATATTTAGGATCAAACGCGTAGCAGGGCTGAAAAGAAGGGTGACTGCAGTGCACAGGTCCTCAAGGAACTCCAGAAAAATCTATTCTTATTCCTAGTCCTATTCTGACACCTCTGGCCTTTATCTCGCAATAGACAGAAAGTCAGTCTGTCTTTCAGAAAACACTTCTAATACTGAGAAAAGCACCTTCTGTCTCATAGGTGACTCGTAACACCCAGTCGGTTTCCACTAAAACGAAAGTAAAACAGCACTGCTCCTTTCCATGATAAACAGAGAAGTCGGAAAACAGTATTAAGAAAAAGATCCGATGAAAAAAAGAGACATTTTATTAAACCAATGTTAAGCCTCTTTAAACTTACCTGTGTAATGTGAACCGAGAGAGAGATCCACCCTTTCAGGAACAATCTAATGATGGTCGCCGGGTCTCTGCTTCACTTTTAAAAGATTTTATCACGTGTCAAGCGACACACTGTCGTCATTTGTTCCTGTTTTTTCATGCCTATGGTGCTAACACCAACAAAACCTCTTACTTTAGGTGCGATAAAGCAAACACAAAGAGGCTGTGATTGAATAAATTCCACTTATGTTGACTTTTTATTCCTCCATATTTCAGGTAGGGGGGCTATAAAAATCTCATAACACTCACGGAAGTAGTATTTGATCACAGACAAAGCTCCTTCAGTTTAAACGCATCTACACAATGTAGCAGAGCTGGACGGCTACCCAGCGACACTGAGCCGTTTTCCATCACCTCTCAACACCTGTATCCACCTTAGACCACCTTGACATGTAAGAAAAAACACAGCTGTGGAAAGTAGGCTTATAAACTAAGAGGGCAAAAGTATTGTGACACCTGACCATTACACCAACAGGAACTTTATTGACATTACATTCTAATACATAGACTTTAATATGGAATTGGTCCAACTTTGCACCTTCTTTGAAGGCTTTCCACAAGATTTTGGAGTATCTTTGCCCATTCGTTCTTTATGAGGTCAGGCACTGGTGTTGGAAGAGAAGTCCTGGCTTGCAGTCTCTGTTCCAGTTCATCCCTAAGGTGTTGGATGTGGTTGATGTCAGGGCTCTGTGTGGGACAGTCAAGCTCATCCACACATGTCTTTATGGACCTTGCCTTGTGCAATGGGACACAGTTATTCTGAATTAGAACAGGCTCTACCCCAAAGTGTGTCCACAAAGATGGAAGCGTGGTGTCAAAAATGTCTTTGAATGCTGAGGCATTATGATTGCCCTTCAGTGGACGGAAGGGATCTGGTCCAAACCCTGAGAAACAGGTGTGTCCCAATACTTTGGTCTCTGTAGTATAGGCCTACCATTCTTTACTCGAATACCAGGACGATGAAAAAGCTCCCCTGGATGAGCAGAGTTAATGAGAATATTTTTAGCGCTGCACCCTAAAACTCATAAGACAGTTAAAAAGGCAGATTTAGAAACAATGAGGCAAAATAGGTTAATGGCCACTGACTCTTGTGTAATGCTTAAAACAGATTTATGAAGATTTAGAGCATTAAATGAGGATTAAATGTAGTCCTCATGCTCCTTTAATAGCACATGTTTAAACAAAGACGGTAAGAGTGTAATGTAATATTTTTAGTTCAAACACTAAATGTCCACACAAGGTCATCAATTTGTTAAATTTCCTCTTAATGGGCATGCCATTTATTATGTCTGGTTTTCTAATGCCTGTGTCATTGTAAATCAGGAGGTCACTTAACTTTGAAAGCACCTGACTTGAAAGCTGAATGTGTTCTTTCCCTTATCACCTCTGTTGCATTAAAGGGACCATATCCAACATTTTTCCTGCATTTTATTATTTCCGAGTTTCACTAATGACGTTTGTGTGACTTGTGTGTTTGCTATTGACATTTACGTAGAGATCTACTTTCCTGCCGTGTTTTGCTCTAACCTGCACCAAACATGCAGACCCCTTCCCCATTATTAACTCTCCAGCCAGTTAGTGACTTCTGAAGAAGAAACACAGCAGGTGCTGTAGACTGGAAGGCTGATCTCTAGGGTTGGTGACGACAGCTTTAGAATGAAACTGCTGTTTTTTAAACAAACGAAATCGACTCCCTAACTGCCACAGTAAATACCCTGTATTTAGTTATATAATTATTAACAACAGTCCTGTTGCTGTTAATTATTGTTGCCTACCTAAAATGACCGTACATTCATTTGCACTGCACACTCTCGTATGTCATAATACTATATTCACTCACACAAGTTCTGTTAACGCTCTTGTCAGCTGCACTGTATATTGTCTTGAAATGGCATTTAGTCGCTATGCGGCTCGCTGCTGGAACAAGCTGCCCATTACAATCAGATCTGCACCGACTGTAGCCAACTTTAAAAAGCTGCTAAAAACTGCACTATTCTCCTCTGCCTTCTCTTAAATATACTTTTAATGCTCTTTTATGTACTCTTTTATATCTATTTTTAAATATCAGCACTTTTACTGTACTTTTAATGCTCTTTTATGTATTCTTTTATTTCTATTTTTACAATATTTTCAATTCTGTAAAGCACATTGAATGAGCATCTGTGTATGATAATGTGCTATATAAATAAAGTTGAACTTGAACTTGAACTTGTGCTGTTATTGTACTATTGCTCTTTTTTGCACTCCCTCTTGTAGTCTTGTGTTGCCCATGCCTGTGTAGGTTCTATTTTTGTTCTTTGTGGTGCCCTGTGGTTCTGGAGGAAAGATGTGACATTTAACTGTGAACTGTGTATGTGCCTAAAATGACAATGACTTGACTTGACTAAGAATTGCTTTGGACTGAATAGACAGATACATTTAAAACCACTTGTTGTGTTTCTGTGACGTCAGAAAAAGCAACACATTCAGAAAAGGTTGTAAAGGTTCCTTGCTAGGCTCTGTTTGACCTTTTTGATGGGAAGTCTTTTCTCCTCGCATTCTCGCTTGAGTCTTTTGGTTTTCCCTCCTTGCGGTTTGTTTTGGGACAGTTTGGTGAATTAACCACCTCCAAAAGCCTTCAGCCTCGTAGCTCAGCAGGCTGTGCACGTGACTTTGCTGGTTGATCGGAGTTGGACAGCCAGTTTCTGAGTCTCCTACTAGAGTTGTCTTTTCCATGTAGCGCCCTTTTGCTAGCTTTAACAACTACTAGCTGGCCACCACGTGACACAATGCAGGGCTTGCATGTTTAACTTGGCCAAATTGTCCATGCCTTGTGAACTGGTCAGTGTAGAGTTCTGCTCTGGTTATCGTTGTTAAAGAATGGACCTATATTTTATTAGTTGCTCTCACCTGGCCAAAGTCATTTCAAGTAATTGAACACACTTTGCTACCCTGAATGCTCAAACTACTCAAAGATAGTTTTTCATGTTTGTGAAATTGAAAAGTGACTCCAAGTAAACAATATTTAATTAGCTAACAAATAAAGTACTTCAACAAGTGCCTCTTTTTGCTGAGGGTAAATGCTAACATTTAGCCTACTCTAGTTGGAATGGGGTAGATGTGTAAGTAGGTGCATGATCTTTGTTTTAAGTGCTAAAATACAACAACAACAAAAAACTAGCTGCAGAGCCCCTGTCAGCTGCCTTGCATTTTTCAGACATTGGATCTTCTGCTGTTTGGACCAAATGAAACATAAGATATTCAACAGTGTTTACATACCATGTTAGACTACTTCCTTTAAAAAGATACATTTGTTTCCATAATATGGGCCCTTCATAAAAGTACATGTAAAATAAAAAATGCACATTTGTTATTCTGACACTGTGGATGGTTCAGTTTCTCTTGCAAATGAAGTGGCTGGATAATTCTTAATAGAGGTACAGTGTTAAATGGTGGTAGCTAGTGTCTATCTGCTATTTTCTGATCATGCTCATATATAAGATTAAACAGAGTTATCAAAGCATCAAAAGATTTTTTTTTTCCATATGCATGTGTAGCTAATGTAAATCATCACATGGTTGAATGCCTCCAAGCTCAAGATGTGCAAGGAAGTATCATATGACTTTGAACAAAGATGAACCAATTAAGAATTCAGAATTGACTCCCTTAATCCAGGCCACGTTTAGAAACGATCACTTCTTGCCATGTTTTAGAACAAATTAGACAGAAGA
This sequence comes from Brachypetersius gabonensis, assembly GCA_037577145.1. Lineage (NCBI taxonomy): Eukaryota > Metazoa > Chordata > Actinopteri > Characiformes > Alestidae > Brachypetersius > Brachypetersius gabonensis. The sequence goes on along the minus strand of JBBJLR010000007.1, from coordinate 9,152,281 downwards.
TAGTTTATTATGTCAAGATTTTAACAGCAGCTATTGTTTTAGAGCCAATTAAACAATAGTTGAATGTATTGGTCATTTTAGCATTATTATTTTTATAAAGAAATGATATGAGGAACTATGACTCAGCATGAAAACAATCACGTGAAAACAATCACTTGTGCTGCCTCAGCATGTGCTTTCATAACTGATTTATGTTGCACTGGGTCATGTTTCAATGGGATCATGTTGCAGTGTAAGCAGTACAGATTTAACTCATTTCGCTTCATAATGTAAATTTAAGAAGGAGGTCCAACTCTTTGGGCCTTTTGGTTTAGTGGCACATAAAAGGTTCACTGCATTCTCAAAATAGACATGTCTAGTGGGTGCTTTAATAGAAACCTCTTTCATCATATAAAATGCGCTGAAACTCCAGTTAGTTGTACCACTCCATCATCTGTTACAAACAGTGGCTTATACTCTACAAAACCACCACTTTATAGCATGTCATGCAGAACACTGGTCATCTAAGGTTTCAAATGATGCTGTTAATATAATCCTCTTAAAGTAGGAGTGGACTGCTTCAGTGAAAAGTGTTGCATGACTTTGGCTTATAAAACAGATTTAGTCAAATTGTGCTGTACAGGATTCAGTCTTGTTTGGAAATGTTAAGGTAAACATTGTTTCAATTCAGTTTTTTTAAACTGAGGCCCCAGTATGTACTGCGGTAAGTAACATGACACATCTTAGGCACTTCTGCAAAGCTGTGTACAGCAAGTTTCATACTATTTTATGCAAATCAGCAGTCAAACTCAATTCATTTTATCAGTGAAAATTTATCACTGGGTCTTACAGCAGGTGTACGTTTGAATACAACAGATGTTTACAAGATGTGTTATATATAATCGGGGTCACTCCAAAATATGAACATATGTATAGAAACATGAAGGGCTATTAAAAAACTGCCCAATATATATTTTGAAATGTACATTTATATTTCAAACAACAATACACGTGGTGTGGTGGTGGCCTAGTGGTAGGATAGTTGCCTCCGGACCAAAAGGTCACAGGTTCGAATCCTACCTCTAGCACACCACCACTGGGTCCCTGAGCAAGGCCCTTAACCCCAAGTTGCTCCAGGGAGACTGTCCCCTGTAGTTAGAGAATGGAAGTCGCTTTGGATAAAAGCGTCTGATAAATGCCATAAATGTAAATGTAAATGCAATAAGAAGCAAAAGAATTGCAAACTAAAGCAGTAGCTTTAGTGACTTTATCATCATGCAGCGTGATGCTAGCCCTGCAAGAATTTGTGTCTGTTGGTTAATGTAACAGAATTGGTAGTTAGCATTCTACTCCAAGTGTGTTAAGCTATCCAATAATGTGTCAGTGGAAATTCGAAAAGATGTCCTAGCTGGCTTGACGTGACTTGGAGGAAGAACACGCTAGCCTTCACCCTTCGCCCTCCAAGCCTCAGTGGTATTGTGTGATGTTTTTTGATCTCACATTTTTCTGGACAACAGTGCTGCTGACAGGTGCACTATACTGTCGAGCTGCAACCCCTGTCACCTACCTGAATCTCAATCATTTCTCCACTAGGAGAAAGAACTGAGCTTTAATGCAGGGTCTTGGCCCAGTACTCAGCTCTCAGCAGGGCCTCTTCCAGCCAGTAGGAGAGCTTGGTCCTGCTCTAGGCAAGGCTGCCAGACCCCTTCTGACCAAGAGAAGGAGGCAGAAAGTCAGGTCTGACTCTTCGCTGGTTGCCAGGCCCCTCTCAGCCGGCAGAGAGATGCAAGGCATTTAATAAATAGGCAACACAGTTCACCTGTGCAGCTCCCTACTTGAGACAAGGAAACAAGTCACTCTTTGCTGAGTCATTTGAGGAAGCCAGGTAAATGTTTTTTTGAGCATGCTTGCTGTTTGGGCAGCTCTGTGACCTGTTCAGTGCTCTCCCTGAGCACCCAGCACAAATATAAAAAGAAAAAGGCAGACAAACAACCTTAACAGCACCTTCTGAGATGAGCAAGGTTCCTTGCTAGGCTCTATTTGGCCTTTTTGATGGGAAGTTTTTTTCTCTGTGCTTTCTGGCTTGAGTCTTTTGGTTTTACCTCCTTGTGATTTGTTTTCCACCTACTTTTGGGACAGTTTGGTGAAACCCTGAGGTTTTTCAGGCCCATAGCTCAGCAGGCTGAGCACGTGACTTTGCTGGTTCAAGCAATAGACTCTGTGGGCAGTCTGACTTGGCCAGCCAGTTTCTGAGTCTTCTCGTTGAGTTGTCTATCCATGTAGGGCCATTTTGCTTGCTTTAACATCTACTAGCAGGCCACTTTGTAACACAATGCACCTTGGTCAAATTCTCCATGCTTTGTGAAATGGTCATTGTAGAGTTCTGCTCAAGAATGGACCTATATTTTATTAGTAGCTCTCACCTGACAAGTCAGTTCATGTAATTGAACATACTTTGCTCAAACTACTCAAATATAGTTTTTCATGTTTGTGAACGTGAGGCGTGACTCCAAGTATTCAGTGTTTGATTAGCTAACAAAGAAAGTACTTCAACAATTGCCTCTTTTTGCTGAGGGCAAATGCTAACGTTTACTCTAGTTGGAATGGGGTAGATGTGTCTTTAGGTGCGGGATCTTTGTGTTAAGTGCTAAAAGACAAGTGCTAAAAGCTGCTTTGCATTTTTCAGACACTGGATCTTCTGTTGGATCTTATTTTTCTGACTTGGACTTCCTCATTGCTGCAAATCCAAAGACTTTTGCGTGTTAAATGCAGGTAAAGTCAATTAATTGAATACACTGCTTACCTGAATGTACTAGGATTTCAAAATAGCTTAGTGAAAGCCAATGCTGTTTGTACTTTTGTTCGAATGAGAGCCAGTGTTACGTTGTTGTCTTTACGGTGTGGCTCAGATGCCTCAGCCCTCTCTATGGGCAGAATTTGTAGGCTGTGTGACTGAGAAAGAGGACTGTGATGGCAGATACACGACCAACAAAGGTTGTGCATCTACCATGACTTTCCTCTGTATGCCAGTGTGGTTTACCATTGTATTTCATGGCCACATTATAAGAAAGCATTCTGGGCTTTGGAACTTTTAGACTTGAAATAAGTTTGCTGTGATGTTATTGCCCTGAAGGTAAAACTGACATTTAAAGATATTTAATAGATTATATAATAGTAACAGCTGGCTAGTTTTCTTTCCATCAAATAATTTATCACATCTGAACACTGCCACCTGGTGGATCAGCGGTGTACTTATAGTAAATCTGAGAACTGGGGGTACAAGGAAATACGAAAGGTGCGCTGGGTTGGCCCTTTGAATGGCATACAGCTGACCTCACAAGGAGAGGCGTTTTTGCTTGAATAATTAAAAAGCGCCTTAAACCCAAGGTTGCTTTATATGTAAATCAAACATAAAAGAAGAAAACATAAATCAAACCTGTAAAACATAAAAGCAGACATACAGCAGCATCACAGTTACAGAAATGGGGAATACAAAGTGGAAGACAATCAAGAGACGGCAGAAAAGGGACTGCACTGACAGAACAGGTTTGAGTATTATGGAGATTCTGAAAGAGGGAATTCCATAGTTTAGGGTCCTTCAAAGGATCTGATATCTGGGAGCTTTGAGCAAGCCAGTTCCAGAGTAATGTATTGAATAGGTGAGTGTGTTGGTGGTAATTGTTGGAGCTGTAGAGGTAGTGAGGAGCAGTCTGTACTGAATAATATATGAAATGGGATGCCAGTGAAGTTTATGGAGAATGAGAGATATCTGTTTAATATAAATGAGAACATGAGCTGCAGAGTCTTGTACGTACTGAAGCCTGGCTAAGATTTGTTGTGAGACTGAAAAACAGAGCATTTTTATGATGGGAGTTTATGAAAGAATGAATGAATTTGTTTCCGGTCCGCAGATGCTGCAGTTCATCAGACTGTCTCTGACCTTTCCCCATTCTTTTACAGACTGTCTCTTACAGGCACAACTATAAATCTAAATCTCTTAAACATGATCTGTCCTTAATTTTGTAATCACCCACAGCCACAACACCCACAATCAGCCCCACCATTAAACCCACTGACAGGTAAAGTGAGTAGCACTGATCACTTTACAATGACACCTATCTAGTGGGGGGATATATAAGTCAGGGCTGTTTTTGTGGGGGAACATATACAATCTTAAGCAGGTAATTTTTTTGTTTCTTTTTGGTTGGTTGTACTCGAAAGCAGTGTAGATAATTTAAAGAAGATACTTGGAATGAGAATTGTTTCTTTTTAAGCATGTGTATTCTTTCATTGTGATTCTTTAGACGTTATAGTCTGTTTAACTGTGCTTGCCACCAAAGCAATTTCATCGCATAAAACTGATTCATGAATAAAAAAATCTGATATGACCTTTTTAATCGAAAGGGGTGTATAATTTCAGTCTTTGAATGAGTAGCTAAATGTTGCTAGTAGATAAAGACCAAAAAGACTGATTGATTGTTTTTTTCCGACAGAGTCATTAATTCATTTAGTTACAAAAGCAAAACAGAGATGCACTGCACTGCATTAGTAAACAGTAAGAGTAACCAATGTGCTGGCCAGTGTTACTTGTGTGTTGTGAGAAAGTGTGTGTAGTGTAGTCTTATACACTGTGCTTTGCACATTTTATGAAATGGGAGACAGCTTGACACTTCTAGAAAAGCTCATGGCTTTGCACATAAGCACATAACTAATCAAGTGTTAACCTGCCCATTTATGTGGTTTCAGGATTAGTTTTCAGATGCAGCTGTTCCATACCATCACATTTCCCACATATTTCTAAATGCTGCCCCCTGCAATCCCGTTCATCAAAAACGTAAACTCAACACTTTCAGCTAACTCTCATGAACACACTCAGATCCTCTGCATTGTGGGTGTTTTGGATTTTTAGCAATTTGTGAAAAAAGTTCAATAAACCCAAGAGGGCAGACTTGCACAACTGTGTACCTTTACTAATCCATTGATTCTAAAACATACATGAATGCATTTTAAACTTCTTTCACCTCCACAAATCATTAACTAACGCCCACCCAAATAAAAAAAAAAAACCCTTCTAACAACCTTCTCAGTAACTGTGGGGGGATAGAAGCCTAATAACTGTGGGGGGATAAAAGACAGCTGCGTCCTGCGCATGGGAGTTTTCCCACAAAATGTCAATTAATCCAGCAGACTAGTCATTGATTGAAAGCTCTAACTCCTCCTTGATGTGAACTACATGGGGCTTTTCCTTCGGTTTTTTAGTACAATATACTAGATTCAATCTATTAGATTAAACTGTTGCTAGTCAACATTGTGGAATTATGTTTGACCAATTATAAATCAATTATGTTCTTTTCTTTTCCATGTGTTTTTTCAAAAGCACAATTGATTTATATACAGGGGGTTAAATTAAGTATTATTAATAGAGAAGATTTATATGCAGGAGGGATTAGATTAAATTAAGTATTCTTAATAGAGTAGGGTCTAAGCCTTTCAGAATGGTTTGACATATGATTGAACAGCATGTTTCTCTCTAATGTGAATTCATGTCAGAATCCATCATGAATGTTCTATAGCGAAGATGCCTTGCTGCATCTGTAAATAGCTGCTTTTCTAGTATAGTTTGCCTGTATGGTTGTATATGTTTGGCTATATCTTCAACAACAGTACTTTTTCCATGCTCATTGTGCACATTGCTCTTATAAAAGTGACACATGTACAAAGATGATAACAAGAGTAAAAAAAAATGTAACTTAACATGTTTGTCTTCAAACTGAGTTAAATGGGTTAACAGAACAGTGTTTGTGTTTTTTATTATGTTAACTTATTATGTGAATTATAATTAAAGCATAACTTTTAAAGCAACAAGGTTACTTTTTAAATTAAAAACGTCTTCTCCTGCAACTATGCCTGTAAAAAAGAGAGAGCCTGCCAAACTTCATTTACGGCATTTAGCAGACGTTTTTATCCAAAGCCACTTCCAGTTCCTAACTACAGGGGGCAGTCTCTCCCTGGAGCAACTTGGGGTAAGGGTCTCGCTCAAAGACCCAGTGGTGGTGCTGAAGGTAGGATTCGAACTCATTTTGGTCCAGAGGCAAGTATCCTACGCACTGAGCTACCGCCACCCTACTAAGCACTTCCCTGGACGTCTTGGGTGTATGATGTGACATGAAAGCCAGGATGCTGTAAGGTGCCTTTCTGTATGAAAGTGGACCTCATTTGCTTTTTTAGAGTGGCCTAACCTCAGGCAGAGTCAGGCACCCTGAAGGACAGTGGTGTACAGGTGCATACTGTATGTCAATCAATATGTGAAAATAATGTTAATTTTAGATTTGTTGTTTTTTCATGTTTAACCTGATATTTATTCAGTTATTCACATGCTGTTCATTAAACTTGAAAAGTCATTCAAGGCACATACTGTAGATTTAAAAAATAAGACTTTTTGTAGGTTTTTTGGGGTTAGGCTCTTCCATCTGTACAACTGTCCTATTGAGTTTAAACTTTGAATATCGGGTTTCAAATACAAAAAAGAAATGTACAATACAATACAATGCTCTATTGTGTAATGACCATACTGCCGTGATGCATCATAAACTGTGGGTAAACGCCATCAATAGACAGCGTCTATGACAGCATTATCTGTGACATACTGGAAGGCTTGAGACATCTTGAGAGAGGTTCTGTTAGCTGAGAGGTGACGGCTGTCCTGTGATTTTCTTCATCTGACCCTCCAGAGTACCAGCAGCTCTTAAGGTCAGGCCTGAACCACACACACTGTGATGAGGGAAAAAAGACCTGATTCAAATTACTCTGCCAACCTGGTCATCTAGAAAACAAATGGAATAGAAATGCAATCCTGTAATTTTGATTAGGAACTAGGACAGATTTATGAAGTGTCCAGTGATGCAAGAGTCAATCCCTCTGTAAAAGCATTTTGGGCATCTACAACCAATATGTGTTTCTATATAACATTAAATCATTTGCTGAAACATGGACTGTACGTTTCAGTATTATTTACCAAATTTAGATTTGTCCAATTCCACTCACTAGCTAGGAAAACCGTAATCATATGATCCCAACACTGGGAGGGTGAAGGCTATCATGTGGAGTATCAATATACAGTATCTTTGTGAACTGTTCCAAAAAGCGTCATTGGACAGCTTAACATGTTTCAAGGAGAAAGTCAACTGGAGGAGTTGTCCCTGTGGTCAGAAGGTTGTGGGTTTGAATCCCAGGACAGCTATTGGCACTCCTGAGGTCTCCTGCTGCTTAACTTGGTGAATGCTTTAAATGCAGAGAACAATTCCATGCAATTCTATGTGCTGTGCTATGGTGTGTTCACATATGACACAACTTTTAAATCGTCAATTTTAGAGTCATGTATTCTGAGTTGGCCTGTTGCAGTTTTTTTGCATGTCAAAAGCAAGGTCAACAAATGTCCATGAGTTTGATGTGGAAACCCCAGTCCAACAAGCTTATATAGGGGTGAGAGACAGGTGTCCACACAACTTTGGCTATATAGTGTACACACACACACACACACACACACACACACACACACACACACACACACACACACACACACACACACACACA
>JBBJLR010000007.1:9134269-9144609 GCA_037577145.1 Brachypetersius gabonensis | reverse complement strand
CACACACACACACACACACACACACACACACACACACACACACACACACACACACACACACACACACACTCACACATACATCAACACATACATACATACATATACATTGTTGCAATAGAGCAGTGTTTCCAACTAATCCGTTCATCAACAAGCCTTTCTTAACTTGAAATTGGTGTGTTAAAGTTGGAAAAGCTCTAAAAAGTGTAGAGTTGTGGGTCTCCAAGATCAGGGATCCCTAACCAATAGTTACTGTGAATGATTGTCAAGTGAAAACAGCCAAATCTCTCTTCACAGTAGACAAAGAAGAAATTTTCTGTTTTAAACCTTGCCATTAAATGTTCCACTGTCAGAGTTTTGTGAAAAACTATTACTTAAAAATACAGGCATATAAATTTGCGATTGTCCAGCCACAGTTTGTGCATGTGTCTACATATGCAGAACGTTCTCAGATTACACAGAGACTGATTTAAAAACAATGAGAATTTGTTTTATAGTGCCCCCACCAGGTCTAAAGTAGGTAAAGTACATGGTCATTCAGTTAAATTATATTTATGACATTTATAGTGCTCATGGTCATTTTACTTGATGAAAAATTGGATGAACAACTATTAGGTGGTTCAGGTACACATAAAATAGCTCAGCAATTGAAGGATTATGATCTTTAAAAAAGCATGCACATTAGCCATTTAGGGTAATAAAACTTGAAAAATCTGGCTTGTTGTAGTTATTACAAAAGTAAAACCAGTGAAATATAACCGATAATGAACTATATGACATTCGTCTTAAGGTATCTTTATTAATAGAGTTGCATGTTGCCTATATTAGCCATTGATCGTTTTAAATACTGTATGTTTCATCATTGGGGAATGTCTTCCTTATGGTTCATACTTAAGTCATATGTATGTAAGCCTCCAGCTCAATTCCTCTACCTGCCAGCATACATTTAAAAAGCATTGATACTGTCTGATCTTTGTTTATTCACAAAATCAAAGAAAAAGAGTAAATTTTTTTTGACTCTGTAGTTGAAGTGTGCATTATTTTGAGGGTGCTTGATACAATGTACAATTCACTCTCTGTTTTGGTTTATGAACTTTTATTTTGGGATTTGTATTTAAGGAGTTTGTAGTTCGCTGTTTGGTGTCGGTCAACCGTCATCCTAACTTTAGGTTTGAGTTCGTCTCTAGTCTCCTTTTGTTTTATATGAGTCTTCGCATTGGAAGGTTATTCTGGCCATTGCACCTTTTGTTTTGTGCTTTGTTTTGGAAATGTGCACCTGCTATCTGTGCCTGGAGAAAGAGGGGAGACATGACACTCTCATTGTACTTTCATACTCATAAATCGGGAAATGACAGATTCTCATGAGCACATAATATATGAGAACAACACAGACTTTAGTCAGGCTTAAGAAGCTGAATCATCAGGAAAATGCTCCATCTGAAGCTAATCAACAAACTACAACAGAGCCGCTGCAGCATAAAGCCTAATTATAGGAATACATCTCTTTAGTGCAAACAATAGTAAGTAACCTTTATTAACATTAAGCAGAGCTTGTATAATACACTTGGAATGAGGATCAATTATAATTACATTATTACAAAAGCAAAAGTGACTGTACTATACTAATAACACGGGAGACAGTTATTTTTACTCAAACCTATTCACAAGCATTCACAAATTTTCATGAGAAGTAGCTTTTGATCACAAACAATAACACACGCCATCAGTTCACTCTGAGCAACACAATGTGGACAACATCCAACTCCTTCCTGGGCTTTTTCACTGGGTCATATCTCACTGGGCTTTAAAATGACTAGCCCAGGCCACTTCACCCTTTATCTGTATTGAGTAACTCAAAATTGTCACGACAGTGTATCAATCATTTAAAGTGCAGCATTTTGCTGTGATCAAGGGGAGAAAAAAACTGAAGTTTAGAGGTAATAATGGTACCACGAGTCCTAAGGCCAAGCTTTGTCTTATTTTCTCAGTCATCCAATAGCTGCTTGGCAACTGTTGCTATCTGTCATTGCTCAAGCCTTCAGTTCTTTATCAATATGTCAGGGTTTGAATTTGAGTTCTAACTGTGGTCAAAAGATAGAGTATGAAAGTGGGATTGTTCCCCAGTACAACAGAGTATATCATTTTCTGCCAGTGTCCAAAAAATACATTTAACAAATGTTTAATCTATCTGCAAATATGACTGAGAGACTGTAGAGTTTATATCCTGAGGTCAAAAGGCTCCTTAAGCAGGACATGCCTCACATTCACTCAATGCCACTCCCCATATCGTAATGCCTTCTGCACATTTTCTTTGCTATAAAATCACCTTTTACCTTTTTTGCACAATTTCACTTTGTACAGTTTGCTCTCCACTGTAATTGTTCAGAGACATTTGTCTATAGTTAATACATATTGTTTACATTAGTGTAATTTGTCAATGAATTATATTATTCGACTCTTTATTCCACTTTCAATCCTGTTTTATTACAAGTGCTAAAATATGTTGTGACATAATAAGAGCAAACGTCTACTTCAATCCGTTTACTTTAAGACATCAACGATATAAATAGTTCACACATTGTTCTTATGCCTGCTGTGGAAGCTGTGCTTTTCTACCTCAAGACCCAACTGTTTATAACTAGAAAGCATAGCAGCCCACAGGATAACAAATCATCTGAACTTCCCATGTGCTGAACACTTGAAAATGTAGGCCCTGAATAATCCAGTGTAATTCCCTTCCCAATCATGTCCATTTTAGTGTGATGTTGGACTTTTGGATGTGATGGAGACAAACTGCATGCTTTCTGTGGTCCATAAATGGTAGAGTTTGTTTGTCTTTTCTTACATGAAAGTGGCTTATCCCCTGTAATACCACTGCTTTGTTCCGCTGAAAGGGTTTCTCGGGTGGATGGATGGATCAGCAGAGAGATAAGTGGATTAATGGACATAATGAATTCTGGACAGTAGTAGTTTTGCTGTTATTGTACACTTCAGCACTTTAGACATACAAAGACTCTTAAGGCATCGGTTATTTCAGATATAAATCTGAGCAGAGTAGAGAAAAAGACTTCCCTGTGAGATACAAAGGTTTAAGCCAAAACAAACCCGCACCGGATCGGCTGCCATTTGAAGACCTGCTGATAGGATTTAGCACAGGCCAGCATGAGCACACATTGTTCTAGGCTTAATGATGAAGTTATCAATGAAACAAGATATGACTGAGCTGAAATATTTTCCTGGTTGACATTGCGCTGAGCTACAGCCAGAATCATAAGCATTTCTGCACCCACAGAAACAACCAAGCCGTAATGCAGGGTTTGCTGATTTAATTAGGTTGAATAAAACATGTTTTGCAAAATGGTCTTTGAAATACTTTATTTACATTCCTGAAGAATGAACACACATTGTGTCATTAGTAGCACACGGCACCACACTCTATGCTCACACAAGTTAGGTGTGCAAAAATGGTCCATCAATCATCACTGTTTTTACTATGAAACAAAATGCTATTAATAGATGGTACCGTATTAACTTACATTTACATTTATGGCATTTATCGGACGCTTTCTCTAACTCGACTTCCATTCTCTAACTACAGGGGACAGTCTCCCTGGGGCAACTTGGGGTTAAGGGTCTTGCTCAGGGACCCAGTGGTGGTGCTGGAGGTAGGATTCGAACCTGTGACCTTTTGGTTCGGAGGCAAGTATCCTACCACTAGGCCACCACCCCCCACCAGCCTTGTACTTAGGCTACAATGGGGTAGACGTTCAAGTAGCATTGTGCGCTTTTTTTCCTTTTGTTACTTATTACTGCCACGCAACTGGCATCATCACAGATCCCACCCACCCCATGGACACCCCACCCCCCCTTCCCCCCCCTGATGTCAGGGAAAAGGTTCAGATGTATCAAAACCACCACTACCAGACATCACAACAGCTTCTTCCCACAAGCCATTAGATTCCTAAAGCCAAAGCCTGTACCATACATCAGGGTTATGAACAGGGTCTGACCTCACACAGAGACTGCTATAAGCATGCACATGACACTTTTAACTATTCATACTCACTGCATGGACACTCACAAAAACTGCACTAAAACATGCAGCTAAAAATGTATATATAAAAATCTCCTCTACCTCAGAATACACATGCATTTTGTACTACCTTCCTGTTTTGTACTTTTAAATTCTTTGCTAAGATGCTGTAATATAATGTTTCTTGACTCTGCACTTTGTCTGTCTTTGTCTTACTTTAGAGAATGCTATTTCAACCCTCTGTGTACCTGTGTATGTGTCTGGGCTGACAATAAACTCTTTTGAATCTTGAATCTTTCAACATAAGGGAAACAAAGTAGCCCCTTAAGGCCATTCTGTGCAGCTCTGAATTTCTTAGAACTGTGAGAACTGTCAGTCCTGATCTTGTTTTTCTTGTTTGCATTTCCTTATTCATTCTGAAAGTTGACAGCAATGACAAAAATGATCAGCTGATGTAAGTTTGCATAAAACAATGTCGTGATTGGTGATAAGTGATTGGTGTGACCATGTAGACCAGGGCTATTCAACTACAATAGCAAGTGGGCCGGATACGAAAGTCACTGGGGGTTCGGGGGCCACAGAATTTCGTGCTTTCGCGCCGGGTCCGTTTATGGGGGTGGGGTGTATAGCAACAGTTCTAAGAGTAGATACATCACAAGCTAAAACTACAAAGATTGTCCCTCGCTGTCTGTGATTTTCCCCTCGCTGAGTGTGTGGCTGGATTCTCTTTCGTTACCACCAGCTATACTCAGCATTAGGTAACACACCCATTTTCTGACAAATCCCGCCTCTTTCGGCTGCGATTGGCTAATAATATGGTAACTTCTGTGCTCGGATTAGCCAATCTTGGCGAAAGTAGCGGGGGACTGGCAGCCAATCATCATCCAAATCCCATTGCTTTATTATATCACACGAATCACTCACTGATTTCCTGGCAGTCTGACGGGCCATAAAAAAATTCAAAAGGGCCGGATTCTGCCCGCGGGCCGCTAGTTAAATAGGCCTGATGTAGATGGATGATCAGTCAATGTATCATGCTGCTCTCATTTAAAAAATAGCTGCTTTACAGGTAAAATTTCAGACAGTTTGGGTTTTTTGTCTTGTCTCTACATGGTGCTGGGCAATCAGCTTTGTCGTTTTTTGGGATGGTAAGCTGGTGGGAGATGCAGAGTCTGAGAACAATGGCCGTCTTGCAGAGACACTGACTCTGAGGAAGCCTATCCATACGTGGGACACGTTTCTCGTCTGTATGCTGGTATTGTTGTTTACTTTTTGTGTATCGCACATAATGCAGGACTAACAACTTAAACCCATAGTCATATTTTAAATGTTTGCCTTGTTTGCATTGCAATTGTTTCACTTACTATTTTACTGCCTTATACTAAATCTTTCTAAACATGCCGGCGTTTGAACATGATCCGTCCTTCAGTGCAAATAAATGTTTGAGAAAAGGCAGTTTATCTCACTGCAGTGCAGATGGTGTAAAGAAGAGATTTCGCTTGCATGTTTTTCTCATTATAATTCACCAGAGACTGTGCAGGCTGCTTAATTGCGTTCACTACTGAATGCTTGATAAGCTCATTTTTATTAGGAATTATCTCTGAAAAGCATTTTGCATTATACCATAATAGGTGAGCCAAGATTACAGCAAATTCTATAAAAAAGCAGCGTTTTTATTCAAAGATCATGTTTAAGTCTATAATAGTTTTTCTTATGAGAGGCATATAAGATAAAGTAATAGAAAAATACAAGTTTTCAGAAACTTTACTTCATTTTGACAAAAATTCCCTTTGTTAAACAGCACATGACAAAACATTAAATCCCTACCAGAGGAATGTATTTATTCACAGAAATGAACATCTGGCTATATTGCACAAAAAAACTCTTAAACCCTTTACAGGAAAATCCCATATCAGAAACACCTTTAACAGAACAATGGAACTCAGCAAGAATTCAGCAAATGTTATGTTAACTGAATGTATCCCTATGTGGTCAAAACCAACAACAGTACATTAGAAAAGTGATTCAGTCCATTGTGTGATTGCTTAGTGTCAGTGGGATTCGATCTTTGGTCACATGTTCCTTTTTAAGATTTAAAAAATGTTACATGATTGGAAAACTGGCAAGGTTGGCAATACCACAGGCGTTGTTGCGGTTACGGGCCATGAGGATGTAGCCCTGCTTTCCCCATTCCTCACCCCAGCTTGAACCGGAGGAAAACAAAAGGTATGTATGAATGAATGATTTTCAACAAAAAAAAAGTGTTACTTTTAAAGTGTTTACTTTAAAATGTTGAAAAATACATGAAAAATCAGCTTTTTTTTTTATTTTTTAAAAATACTAGTTAAAGATACTCACCTGTTTTTAACAATCCAGTATTTTTTGCCTTTAGCTGTGACACCGTAACCCACTGCCAAAACTGCGTGGTTGATGTTTTCCTTGTCACAGCTGGGGTCATAATATATACCTTAAAAAAATAAAAACAGGAAGTTAGGCATTCTGCACTCAGATGTGTTCAGTTTGATAAAACCTTACACACTAAAGCGGGAGTTTGGTCTTGCCACTTACCACGCTTGTAGAACTGGAAGCTCTGCTGCATGGCATCAATGCCTACAGAAACTGGACCCACTTTAGCCACAGCGGATGTCAGCGCCCTTTCACTGCCCTTTTGTACTTCCTTATATCCCCGGCACTCTGCGGCCTTCCCAGACTTATTGTAAGCACACTGCTGGTCCTGCAGGGGGCAGTAATAAGAGCAATGTGAAATGTGACAGCAAAATCAAGAGAGAACAGCTGCATCTAATACCTAATCCTAATTCCAGATAAACTCCAAGTGGTACAAGTGTTCAGAACATGTTTTTAAAACGTGATACGAATGGCAGCTTTTAGTTAAAGAGGATAACATTGATTACACCACACAAGGACCTTGTCCTAGGAAGCTTTCTCTGCTTTGACACAGCTGTTTGAACTTAGGAGGGGCTTACTAGTTAGATGATTCATTGGGTTTAATGGAGAAGGCAAAATACCAAAATGTGCAGAGAAAGATGTACTATAGGAACAGACCTGAGAGCCACTGATTTAATACAGAACTGCAAATAACATGCAGAGGGATTTCTTACCTGTCCCACATACGGATAGGCCTCCTCAGAGTCAATCCCTGAGTTGTCATTCACATAAGTAAAAGCAGTGGTCATGTATCCACCACCACAGCCATCGTTCTCAGTCACACAGTCCACCAGATTCTGAGGGCTGAGGTCCACCAGCTTGCCAGTGGTCTTCATCAGCTGACCCTCCAGAGCACCAGCAGAGCTAAAGGCCCAACAGGAGCCACAAGAGCCCTTAGATAGAGACAAAAACAAAAATCTAAATACACTGTCGGATGTCAGAAGGTGAAAAACAGCCTCTGTTTAGACAAAAAGAACATTTTGCTGGTAAAAACACTAATATAAACAAAAATGAAAAGCCACAATAGTTGAGAAAATTGTTGATGAATGCTAGAGATGACTCTTTTGTGGTGATCCCTTACCTGGTTCTTGACAGGTGTAACATAGCCAAGTTTGCGGTAGTCAATGGATTTAGGCAGTTTCTCTACGTGTTCATTAGGAACATAGACGTTCATGGGATCACTCTCCATTGGCATCTGTAAGCCCATCAGCTTCTCAGACACCTCTTCTATTGTCTGTCAGGGAGGAATAGAGGGTTAATGACTTTATTCAACGAACAGATATACAAATATAGTAAAACTCTATAAAATTTTCAATTTATAAAGTAATTAAACTGAAGACAGTTTATTGAAATGTCTTATGAACTGCTCTCTTATCTCTTTGTCAGCTGTATAAGGATTTCTTCCACTATTTACAAAAATAATTTAAACCAATCCTCGGGGATCAGGAGAGCTTTTATGTTGATGATCTATCCTATGCAGTAAGCCAGAGAACTTACATCTGTCACGTGTTTTTTATTTATTTGTTTAAAGTTCAAAAGGTGTTTTCTTTGTGTTCTCGGAATGAATGCAGCAGTTAAAGAATGCAATGCTGGGAAACACAATCTAGAAAACTCCTGACATGAGATATTCAGTGCTTCTTTAGTAGTGATCCTGGATCAGCAGCCCATCTCAGGTTTCAAACTTAACTTTAACATTCAATCTGATCTGAGGACTGTGGTGCAAGGCAACTAAAATGAACTGTGCCCAAAAACAAGATGGTTTCACTTCCTTATCAGATTGTATAGAAATACAGAACAGTGTCATTCAGAGAACAGTGAAGCCCTGAGTAAGGAGAACATATTTATCTGTGGTTTGAGTACTTCACATAGACTGAAGAATTGCTCAGAAACCTGTGATAATCAGTTACATTTGTAAGCGCAGACTTGTATCCTGTTTGCCTGTATTCTTTCTGGAAGTTATTCACAGACAGAGAAAACAACACTAGACACAACAGAATCTTAACCTTGGCATCTTAAAAGAACATTTCACTTAACAAAGGTGCTTACCATGTCTCCCAGGTGGTTCATGCCTAGCTCATATGAGTGAATGCCCAGCTCATACTCCTGATTATGAGCGTCAATCAGCCTCATGTTTTTCTCCCAGATAGCCCTGCGAATAGCCTCCTCACCCTACCGAGGCACACATACAGGAAGAGCTAAGATTACTTTCAGAATTTGGTTAAATGTCAAACTTCATATTTCTAAAACTGTTACATTTATGAAATCTTGTAATATCAAGATTATTACGAATGGTATTACACAGCAAACCACTTGCTCTGATTCTCTTTTATTTTCCATTCAATATAAGCCACGTTGTTATTTTTGATCACACTATACCCTTAAGCATCAGTGCAGTGCTGGTGCTAAAGGTGTGTCCATTTTAACACTATGTGAAGGAATGCTGAGACTGCAACTGTCTTAATGCTCTAGACATGAATGAACTATGAACAGACATCCATGACCGAACAACGAACAGACATTCATGGCTCAGAAAGCAAGGTAAAAGTGTTTTGAAACTTCAGAAGCATCCCCATTTCTATAATATTCACTTAAGATATGTGCACTTTGCCAAAGATCTTCGATAATAAAAAGTGTTGCAATATCAGTCACCAATGCTGAAGAAAATTCTCAAGACTGAGCATGGATATTAACTGTTTTGTAATGAGAAAAGCTTAATCTACATCTCAGAGGAGTTCATTGATGCCACTTTGGACAGAGGTTGTACTTTAGATGAGGTATCTGCTTTCACAGAAGTTGCAACTGATTCTTTTCATAACAGTCTTATCTGAGGAAATGAATCTGTGTGTGGAAAAATAAAATCTGTTACCATGCCATTGTACTCCTTCCTGTGAGTGGCTTTCCAGCTTTCCCACTCCACGTCCAGAGAGAGGGGGTCCAAGGAATGGGTCACTGCAGACCCCAGCAGCAGCAGCAGCACGGCCTCACACACCCTCATCCTGCAAGGAAGAGTCACGAGATCAATCATAAAAAACAAAACCTCTAGCAAATTCCAAAACAAGCTCAGGAAATGACCGTCTGTTACAGTTTATGCTTTAGACAAGAAAGACCTGTTTACACTCCAGCGCATTGTGTAACAAAGTGAATGTGAAAGTAACTCTGGAAATTTAAGGTTAACGTGTAGAACGTGTGTAAAAACGCTAAAATAAACATTTAATCCCTAAAAACACTCAAAGCAATCAAACCCCATTGTGGTAGAGGTTTTTGGACGTGAATAATGGTTTACTTCCCACAAAATCGCATAAAACACAGAGTACAGGCTCCGCACAGTTAACCCACAGACACGCCGCTCAAAAGAGGAGGCTTAACCTGGCCTACCTTCCAGTAAGCTGAGGAAAATCCTGAAGAAGTGTCTGCAGAAACTCTCCGATCTCGGTCTGAAAGTGGGTCAGCTCAGCGTTGCTTTATGTACCTCCGTTTGAGGAAGTGCTCCGTTCAGCTGAAAAAAGAGGGAGATGGTTCTTTCAGACGGGTTTTCATCTGGAATCTTTCAGAACGTCCTGCCCAGGGACGTGATGTCAGGTGTCGAGTTACACGAACGGTTCAGCATTCATATGTATGAGTCGTTCTAAACGAACTAATGGCAGTCATTCAAAATGAACTAAAGATAACACCTAAATAAAAGCAGACCATTAATACATGTAAAATAAAAAAGTATGTGGAACATACAGAGACAGAAAGAGAGAGAGAGACCGACCACAAAGACCCCACGGACAGTATATCCACACAACCATAGATAGATTTACTCAGCGATATTATATTTGCCATGTATTGTGTGGGTGTATGTGTGTGTATGTCCATATATATA
>JBBJLR010000007.1:9098827-9124839 GCA_037577145.1 Brachypetersius gabonensis | reverse complement strand
TGTGTGTGTGTGTGTGTGTGTGTGTGTGTGTGTGTGTGTGTGTGTGTGTGTGTGTGTGTGTGTGTGTGTGTGATTTGACCAAAGTGCCACAGATCAATTGCAACTCTTACATTCAAGCAGGTGTCATACAGGTCAGAGGTGATGACAGCAAAAGCTGTACATCTAGCCAACCTGAATAACCAGCAGCCTCAAACTGAGCTCTAGGTCAAACATCAAGGCAAGTGGAGCTGTAGAATGTCATTTCATGAGATGTCTGAAGACTACCAGAGTATATTCCTAAGCTCAACTGTAAGCTCAAACCAATGGACATCAGCACTGCACTGGAGAGCTTTAGAACTGCATTCTCTGGAATGGTTGAGCTGCAATGCTATTAGAATGAGATGTGATCTCACTAATGTTCCTGTGGCGAAATGCCATCACATCTTTACAACAGAATTCCAAAATATAGAGTGAAACCTTCCCTGAAGCATAGTAACTGGTAACTGTTGTAAAAGAAATGTTTGGTTATTACTCCACAATTACTCCAGAGAGTTAATACCCTAATGAATCTAGATCCATGTTAAAAAAAAAAAGAATGCAAATTTGGAGTTTCCTTTGGCATGCCTTAGAAGCCAATATCTGTCTCAGTGAGAACATCACTGATTGCATATGGTATGGAAATTTAATAACTACACATATAGCAAAGAAGTATCAGGGTTTCCACACCCTGCATGACTTTGGTCTGTGTTGGTTTGGCATTCTATCCAGGTTTGAAATAAGTTCACTATTATGCCACAGACACAGGCAGATTGGCACACCTCCCCCCTGACACTCTCAGAGCTGTAAACTGGAGCCAACATCTGTTTCCCCTTAGTTTGCATACCATTCAGTGTAGTGTATAACTGGAAGACACTAACGAGCCCTATTTTGATCACATGACTGTTCCCATGACTATCACGCAATCCTTAGAGTGTAGTTCATTGTCTTAGATGAGAAATGAAACACCATGTCCCCTTCAGAGGTTATGCAGTGGTTTAAATAATGCTGATCTTCGTGGGAATTTCATAGTATTGGTTTTGCTCGTGTTCTCCAGAAGTAGTTGCCCTCAAATGAACAACATTAGTTGATAATATATTGGGACCAGAGATTCTTTTGTGCTTTCATGCACGAGCAGAAAGCGGCACTACCACTGTAGATTTATTTGAGCATGCTGTTATTATTTCTCACTAAGAGTACTGATCAATGCCAAAAGGTGCTGATGCTCTGTGTCATGATTTGAATTAGTACATTTAGGTCCTTTCAAAAGTAATACTTCATGTGGTAGCAATCAGTTTAGCTACTTTTATTTGACTCAAAGCTATTTTTATTCGGCTCAAAAAATATTGCAAAATGAAATAAATAGGTTATAGTTGAACTGTAGTGAATGTTGAGAAGGTTATTGTAAGATAATGACTTGTATCTACTTCCAGTTCACCTTACCTATATATACATTTACATATACAGTATATATATATATATATATATATATATATATGTTTATATGTAAGGTAAAATGGAAGTAGATACAAGTCATTATCTTCCTTTTTCTGTCCATATATTTTAATTAAATGTTTCAAAATTTCTATTTAAATTCCCATTTAATTATATGATTTTTGGTGCTATAGAAATTATGGGTATTTTTCAAACATTTATTATTTCATCTCTGTGGGAGGACATATAGGAGAAGAAAAGAAAAATCAATACAGCACTGTTGAAATCCTCAGTACTGAACTAATGTGTACAATATTGAGTGTCGAGGATACTATAGTAAACAGTGTTGAACACTCAGTGTTGGGTGTTCCTGTGAGTGAATGACCCAAACCACCTTGCAGAGTGAACAATAGGTTGTTTGTTTGAAGATTCTTAACTATATCAGCCCAGTCATGTCAGATCAAGTGTCAAAATGAGAAATGCAGTTCATGCATCAAGATGACCGTCGCATATCTCTTATGCTGTCATGAGTAAATGAGTCAATGAATGCCGCAGTGCAGACCATTCATAATAACGGGCTCATGCTGGCAGAGGACGTTTTGCCTTCATTGACGCACAGATGTCTCCACGCTGCGGATTAGAAGCACTGCAAAGCAGCGCTGGCAAACTATACATTAAGGCCAGCAAGGCTAAAGCGCCTTAACAAACACTGCACATTCAAAATTTGCAGACTCTCCCATCTGGCACGTGCTGCGTGATCGCATTCTTGCTGGGATTTGGGCCAACTCTGCTGCATGTCTTACAGATTGCACTCCACTGTAATGGACCTACAATGCATTACTGTTGCCTATTTGTTTTTGTAGCGAGGCGAGAAACAGACATTGATGAATAATGAAAAACAGGCGTGGGCGTTCAGAGTGGCTGATATAGTGGAGATTCGCTACTTCTAAGAACGCAGTGGTCAGTTAAATCACTGATCAATTTAACCAACTTTCTTCATACTTGATTGTACTTTCTGTAGTTCCTATCGCTAAATGCCTTTGTATCCAAATCACATTACACATCACTTTTTAAAAACTGTTCTTTTTGTTATAATAAATGTTGTTGAAAGTACTCTTAACTCATAGATGAAATATCAGTACCACATACAACACAATGTGAATGATCTGCCCTGCCTTGTCTTGCCCAGGCATGTGCTGTAGGTTTTGTTTTGGTTTCCCTTCTCTGAATGTATTTCTTGCCCCTCTGCTGGTCTCAGTTTATTTCTCCTTTCATTGTAATCTTGTCCAGTTGTTTCATGTTTTGTCTTGGTCTTTGTGGATTTTCAATTATCTGGCTTTGCTAGTGTGTTCCTGGTCATCCTGTCATTAGTTTTTTTGTTTGTTTGTTGTTGTTCTATTCCTGTTTAACACTCTAGTCTAGTCTTGCTTCTTTCAGTTTGTTTTTATTTCCAGTGGAATCTGTCTGCCCTTCTGGACTTTGATGAATTTGATCAACATGCAATTCAATAAAAACATTTATGTACTGCTTCTGTGTCCTTGTTATTGCATTACTCTTTCCAAATTCCCTTGTATCTGAAATTGTCTGTGATTAATATACAACTCTTTGGAATGTAAATTTTAAAATTATTAATACAACTCCGTTTCCAATAATTTACTTGCATAGTACTATAAAGCTTACCTCCCCAATAGAAATAACTGCATATCAGTATACATATAAGAGGTTTGCCCATTAGGTGGAGTTTTAACTGGCTTAATGTTTGTTTTTATTCCACAAATAATCTTTCTCTTATTCCTGTCCACTGTCCATACTTCAATCATCAGTTCTGTCTAAGTGTGATAAACTGAATCAAACATCCTGCTCACATAAATTTATGTTTATCTTTATTTGATCTCAAAGTCTTTTTCATTGCATTTTCATAACCATCCCTTTTGTTTATTTGTATTTATTCACACTTTTAAATACACAAAAACAACAGAAAACAAGGGGGGAAAACAAGCCCAAACCGAATCCCAGAGTAATCATATTAATTACGAAAAACAAGCACTGGCTAAATACCAAGTAGGGTCTGCAGAGGGCTTCACGCCAGCTGTCAATCACAGTCTTACCACAGAGAAATGATTATGCTCTCAGATGAGCGAACAGGCTGAAATTAAATGAGATCCTCACCAAAATGCAAAATAACCTGTCTGTTCTAATGCACAATCACAAAGGACGTTATGCAAGTCAGGTATTTTATGCATTGTAACTATGCAGTTCCATAGCAAACCAAAATCTATAGAGAATAATATGTGGCCAGCTACCAGATACTGAGGTGAATGTTAAAGCCATAGAAAATTCAGCCTTGCTTTTTTTGGTGTAGTACGTTTAAGGAGTTTAAAGAAGTCAGTGCTTAATGGAGATAAAGGTGAATGTTTCCTATAATAGAGAGTTGACTCTCATTCCCTCGCTTCATCTGAGACGTCCTCCCTCCAGTGGCCAGATTTAATTAAATTCCTAGAGGCAATACCAAGAGTGCCCCAGTACTCACAACCCACTAATGCCACATTAAAGCTCTCTTTCTACTGCAGCTCAATCTCTTGATAGCTCTCTAACTCTTTTATGCACACTGTCAAAAATGATTTGGAAGCATAACCAGTTGGATGCAATGTAATTGTTACCCCAGCTGTAGTTATATCCATAAACACTAATTTACAGCACTCCTCTCACACTTTCTCGCTTATTATTTGATGCATTACACTAATATAAGGGACAACAGATGTTTTTTGGGTTTTTTTGCTGAGGAAGCATAGTTATCTTCAGGCTCAGGGATCATCTGAGGATATTAGGTCACCTGAAAACTATGAGAAGCTGATGACAACGCAATCAGCAGAATGTCAAAACACACCTCAGCGGTTTCATCAAAGTATGAAGAATAGAGCAATATATAAACCTTTTCTTTAGCTTCAGAAGTGTTCAGGCTAGAATCAAAGGTCAATCCTACTGGCGTTCTGTGTTTGGTTTTCTGAAAACAGTCGCACCTGCTCAGTAACGAACGACACATAAAAAATAACATCTAATTTGGCATTATCTCTCAGGCAGCATGACTACATTAAGGGAGAAATTTGTGGGAACTGAATCAGACAACTCCTTAGCAATCCCACTGAGGCCTGGCAAATTGGATGCTAGTCTAAATTGGGATCATGAACTCTTTATAAGGAAAAGAAACTGGATTATTTGAGAGGAAATCCAAAGAAATGAGACTGTGTAGAAAGTCTCTCTTCTTTTTTTTCTCTCTAGGGCAGCTGGCATGTAGGCTACATGGTATGTGAGATCACAGCAATATGGTGACCCGTTCAATTCACCACCAAGTGTCAAGCCTGGCCATGTTTACAACACAGCTATTGGGGGCAACTTTTGTGGGCTTAAGACAGTCTGATAGTAGATGGACTGAGGTTCCCCCCCGACCCCCAAGGTAACACACGCACACACACATTTATTCTGTGTGTGTGTGTGTGTGTGAAACAACAAGCACAGATAGCAACCTATGATGTCCATATGTAACACTTCGACACTACACGGTGTGCTGTCCTGGATAAACTCCAGTCAGTCTGTCGAATATAACGGCAAATCCTGTCAGGACAGCCACCCAGCTCGACCACACACTAAATCCAAGGGCTTACACACACACACACGCACGCACGCACGCACGCGCGCGCGGAATACGTTTCATATCTCATGAGCCGCTGGACTGAATAACATTAAGCTACGTGCTATTCTCTCTCCCTGTAATTTTGTCTCGGTTTTTTTTCTTTCTCGTTCCACTTAGCGACTGGGAAAGTGTGTGGAAGTTGTATGAGGCGAGAAGGAGACAAGAGAGAAGGAAGCTCCAGCTCTGAGAGGAGTCGACCTAAATTATGGCACCAATTATCTTTATAGACCCTGGGGACGCCTCGTGGCAGACATAAGAAATTAACGAAGGAGTAAAACGATTAAAAATGCTGGGCTCTTGTCCTCAGAAAGGTACCCTACTTCTGTCAGAGCCTCGATACTCGACACCCAGAGAGGACCTGGCTACCTGAGAGTGGGACAGGCACGGGGAGATGGGAGAAGGAGAAAGAACCGGGAAATTCCTCTCGGCATAAGAAGCAGGTGAGCTCCTCTGTCGACTTTTTCTCTCTTCTTTTGCTTCACATGGATTATCGTTGCTGAGCTAGACGTGTGTGTGTGTGTGTGTGTGTCGGGAAGAGACTTCCTGTCTTATGTGGTTATGAATAATAGGCAAAGTTTCCCCATTTAATGCAGAACATCGTGTTACTTCCCTTTTAGTCAACTTTTTTTCTGACACCTCTTGTGATATAGTTCTTTTGACCCTATTTACTGCTCTTAAAAGTAGACTAAACCTACGAGGTTATCTACTTACTGCAAATGTTCTATTCAAATGTGCATGTATAGGAAGGAACCATGTCTACTAACTATACATTATACAAGCCGTTTTGAGGGTTATGGTTCATTGTGAACTGTCAAATAGAGCTGAAGCAGATGTTTAAAAGGCTTTAAGTCCATTGTGTGGCACTTTCATAAAGGTTTGTGTTGTCATCTGATGTAAGCATTTTTTACTCAGAATTTTTTCAAAGAGGCTTTAAAGTATGAAAAAAATTGTTTTGTTCAGAACTCACTCCTTTATTCACACACCCTCTCAACAACCTGCCGACTCCAGCAACTATTGGAAGTCTGTCTATGCTGAAGATCAAAAGGAGGTCAAACTGAGAGGTCACGGTTAAAAACAAGCACTCTTGCGATCAATCTCTTCTCACACTGAGCCAGATTACTGCCTCTGCAAAGCAAAGCAGAAAATGTGGGACCCTTAATATTGCCAGCCCATTCTGATGAGCTCATAGTTCCTGATTCAGTTTTTGGCTGCCCAGCCAGGAAGGTCTGTCGAATTGATGCTAATCCATTTGTGGAAGTTTTCTCTAATGAGAGATTAAACAGCAGGCTGTACTACCAATAATGTGAAGCAAAGCAAATTCTGCCCTTGCGTATGCGAGTGGAAGCCAAAGCGACGAGGGTTGGAGAGGATCATCCAAATGGGCACTTTAATCAGGCGAGTTCTAATGCACAGCCACAGTGTCCTAGTCACCTCTTGCTGCTTGATTTATCACTGACTCCTGTAATTCACCATGCTTCCTGAGTGGCTACACGTATGGAGCTCACCTATAAATGCACTCATCTGATAACTGCCTTTTGGTTTTGTCAGTCAACCTGTCAATAGTCCCAATTAAGGCTGAAAGAAATTTGCCTTTGAAATGTAAGGACTCGTGATTAAAGCGGACTTCAGAGACCTGAGTAAAGACTTCATCTCAGAGATGGTGTGATATGTGACTTATTTTACACATCACACACTCTTCTGTGCAGAAGCTAAATGTTTACATGGTGTTGGTCCATCTCTTATAAAGCAGGCGCATCTATCACATAGGATTAAAATAGCCGTGTTTTTAAAAGGCACCAGAAAGCCTGCTGGTGGCGATCAGCCTGTCCTGGGTCAGCTGTCTGCCCCACTGAGTTTTTGCCTTTTCTTTCTGTGTGTAATCCTGATGCTCTGAACCAGCTCCGCCTAGGACTGCTCAGACATATAACGAATCAGGCCACAGAATGACCCTGCTCATGTCTGGTCTGCTGTACAGACCACTGAATACACTATCAAGGTGCTTGTTGTATAGTTCCTTCCCTAATATTTATATCTCAGTGACAGTGTCAGTACTGTCAGGTGAAAAGAACACCACCTTTTGGGGATCCGGACCATTTTAGCGCACTTTTATACCAAGCAGGACACAATATTGACATTCACACATTCCAGGGTGACAAGTGTACAGACAGCTGTAGGGTGTGGGACTGGATCAACAGACATGATGAAACACCGGGACACTTTCACTGACCAGTAAAATCATCGTCTCTCAGTCCCAACTCTCAGCTTGAAAAAAGTAGGTGAATTGTGAAACGCCAAAATATGTGCATACAGTCTATCTGAGATTGCCTAAATCTCTCAAGAGACTTGTGTAATCTTTAACTGACAGAATTAATGGCATTAGTATGACTTGGGTGCTTAAAGAAAAGAAATGTGTATGTGTGTATGAGATAGATAGATACTTAGATAGATTGATATTATTGAATTGTGTATTGAATTCATTAAACAGTTACCTAGATTTACACAGAAAGTAAGCTAGATGTCTGCTGAGTGCGTTGAGTTGGGTAAGACAAGGATAAGTGGAGGGCGTAGGATGATATATGTATAAGAGTAAAAGATGCCCAACCCTTTGGTCCTCTGCCAGAGTACGTGACCGTATTCACATCCATGTGTCCTCTTTGGCTGGTCTGCACGTGAAACTTGAATCATACTCCTCCCCCATAACAGCAAGTTCCCATCAATGGAATCAAATCTGGATTCAGGATGTTGCAAATGATATCAGCTCTGACCAACCAGCATGTGTGTCAAATAGGAGAAGCCAGCTGTCCACTCTATGTTAGGGATTATGCAAATGTTTGTTCACATTGTATTGTACACAGTTCTTTAATACACTAAACCTGCCATTACAAAGGATAGTCATGATTAGTTATGTGCATGTATTTTCAGGAATTATTCATGAACCATCCCTATTCCTTATAAAACATACTAATGCTAATGAGAACGTCTTGGTTTCAGACATTCATGAAAACACTTTAGCAATAGCTCTTCATCAGCATGTACTATCTTTTCATATGTTTCTATTTTTAGTCCACTTTGTAACAGTACACAATGTTCAAGTGGTATCAGCAGAGTGCAGCACAAAGCCAATACCATATTATAATGTAATCATGTTCTGTCTGCAAGTCTTTTGTGATTAAGTTCTGTTGGAGGTTGGATTCATTTTGTTGTGCTCTTTAGAAGAACAACAACAAAACAACAGAAGTCAAATATAACGTCACTTCAGTCCAAAAAGAAAACACGCACATAAGCTTTTCCGAAGTCTAGCATCTAGAGATGTCTAATAAATCAATTTACATTTGTTTATTCAGATAAAAATAAGGCAAGCTGAAGTTCTTTCTTCAGCTACGGTACCTTTTAAGAGAAATTTTAAACCTCCATTCCTTCCTCCTCACAAACCATTGAATACATTCAAAGACAGTACATGGATCACTGAATAAATAGAAGCTATGAAAGGCCCATACAGACACAAACTGCCACCTACTTTCATACCCGCCCCTCTGCAAGATATTTGTGACAGCTGTGGGAATGTATATTGATGTGTCTCGAATGAATGGTTCATGTAATCTTGTTTGTTACAGGCCCAAAGCCTCTGCAGTTTTTCTTTATCTCTCGCATGCACTCCTTTAGTCAAGAGCACAGAAATCAGTCTCACTTTTGCATATACGAAAATCTGAAAACCTGCATTATATGCTACAGTCACAGTTCATCAATTGAAAATGCAGAATTTTCATGTAAAAACAGACAGTGCAGTACAAATGTAGCACAAAGAAGAGCACAAACTTGCATCCTGCTCTCTCTCTGTATTTGCCCATGTTTTTTCAGTATCGCTGGCAAGCTGAGAGGGGAAAACACTCTGCCATCTATCAGAACTGACAACTTTCCCCACTCTGTCCAGCACCTGTTATTTGCCTGGGCAGCTTTTTATACTCATGAACATAGTCATGTTGCATTCTGCAAAATGCCAGGCTAATAAACAGCACCCTCTCAGTCTGGCACTTTTGTTGCTCTATCTGAGGAATTCTAATTGGGGATTCATGGGGGGCTGGGGTTGGTTTTTTACCCAAACGGAGTAAAAATAGCATCACAGTGTGAGAAAGAGAGGGCAACAGAGTCAGGGTCTGTGACCTCTCACACAGCTCTACCTTTTAAGCTGCCATGACTTTAAGAGAAAGTTCGATAATAAAAAAAAGTTTAGAGTATTGAAGATTATCGCATAATGGAACAATTACAAGGCTTACTAGGAAGGCTGTGCAATAAGAAAACAATATAAAGGCATGATGGTGAAGATATTTTTAGGATTCATGATATCACAGTGTTTAGTTTTTCTGAAGGAGAGCTGTGAAAGTTTTTCCATTTTAGTTCTAGTACAATGCCTAGATGATATCAATTCTTGAATCATTATTCTGTCAATACACACCATCTTACAAATGAAAATTAGGCTTAAAACAGAAATGAATGTGAGGTACTGGAACTGGATGTATTCTGAAACTGATGGCAGATCAGTCGAGAAGTGTAGATCTTAATGACGAGCAAGTCGAATCTAATTTAAGTATTGGATTTTAGAACAAGCATGCATATTGTTTAACAGGTGCTGATAGTAATAATATTTTCTGAACCCTAAAAATACTGCAGCATTATATAATATAGGAATGGATTCAGAATTATGATACCCAAGTTATGAAAAAGAGAACAGTAATTTTTTTCAATATTACGTAGAATTCCCATCAGTTACTGGCTACTATATGGTTGTTATATAATGTATGTTTATAGGCTCTTGAAAATTGGTTGAAATGTATCATATTTTTGCAGTAAGCTCTGAAAGGTATGTTATGGCATAGCAGTAATCACAGTAAAAGCATATCATCTTGCCCTCCCACACCTATTAATCTCCTTGTCTTAACTGACACATTGATATATTATCATGATCATTATGGTGAATACAGAATATTGCTGTGTATGTGTGACTCAAGAGAGCACACAGGGAGTTGGAAAGTACAAACAGATTGGCAGTATCATGGTTGCTGGTATAGCTGAATTAGATTATTTGGCTGCAATTAAATCAAGATAGGTGAGCTTAGGAGAAACGTAAACAAGTTCTTTATAACATCATGTTGAACACAAAGTCATGAATAACTGTCATGTTGGATGATATACAGCAGTATAAACTTTTAGAGACTGAATGGTGTGTTGTATTAAAATAGCCTCCTCTATAATTCACTAATTATGATCTAGACTGTATTCATTATTGATTATCAAGAGTGTGATCACAGACGTAACTGCGTGTAAAGCAGTCAGTTCTCTTAGGAACACTATCCCCGTGAAACTGAGCTAAAGAAATGAATAATGTATACAAAAGGTGAGAAAAGAGAGAGAGAGCAACACAGAGAAAGAGAGAGAGAGCGACAAAGAGAGAGACATAGAGAGAGGGAGAGAGAGACACTTTTTGAGCACTATCCAAGCTAATCTTGTGCACCTGTCAGTCCCTGTCTCTCAAAAATCAGGATGGGATTAACACTTTAATTTGTGTAAGCCAGGCTCTGTGCTCTACTGGCAGGCTGCATGGTGTTAGGATAGCACTTTTACTTCCAGCCCCATGTTATGAGTCAGCTCTTCCATGCCGATGAAGATCTTTTGAGTGGAAACAAGGCATGAATCTAGCCTTAGAATTGCTTTCAGCTTTTATTATGTGCCATTTGAAAGGAGAGATTTAAAATGTACTGTGTGTGAGGGAGAAAAATGAGAGACTTCCAGCTGCTCAGGTTTGAATTTGTTACTTATGATTGAATTAGTGCACATTAGTTTTCGTCTTTTGATCAGTTGCCCTTGTATATTTTGATGCATGTTATTTCCAATTGCTTAAATATTGTCTTACTTTGTATTTTTGGCAATATATGCATGCTATGTAATATTAAATAACGTTTAGTAGTGTATACCACTAACTCTGAACTTTAGTCACATGTAAGTCCTATTAAAATACTGATGAAACGAGCCCTTTTTCAAGGATCACTACCCAATTTAGCTTTCCCTTTGTCAAATTCTGTATGTTAAGTCAATACTTTATTGATTTTGGTCCTTGTTAGTGTGTTAAATGTTAATGAGAATAGTTGTTGCTGCCTTTTCATTTTTTAGAAAAGCAATTTGCTTACACCCTGGAGTTGTCCGCTCTTTCAGTTTAGAGGTTTGAAGCCAAGAAGCAGACTTAATTCATACATTATGCTGAGGCATTGTTTAATATGAAATGCTAAAACTTTGTATTTGTACACTTATGAGATTTTTATTAAGATTTAGTGGCAGTGAACCTGTGATTGTGATAGTTGTAGGATTCAATTTGTAAAATGCACTCATTATAGAAATTTGCATAGCCAGCAAAATGTAAATAAGATGGCTGTGTTAAATTCATGCAGTGCTGGAATTTGTTCGTTTTGCTCAAACAGCAGCCCAACATACATATGTGTGCTAAATGGCTGAGACCTGATTTAAGTATTTTTTTTTTACATGCCCCACCAGCTTCAGGTTAAACAAGTGACCAGTGTAACTGTAACATACAAACCTGTGTGCTTATATTAGCGCCTCCAGCACAACATGCTTTGCTCTAAATAACTGGTCAGAAGAAGGCCTTGTTACTGTGCACCACATGGCACATAAACATACTCTCGGCCAACTGCTTTGTTAAAGCTGTATGGAATTCTTAGAATAGGTTTGCCCTTTTTATTGTTGCTAGTAGGCATTATTTGCAATACTAGGACTAAAGGACAAGCAGGACCTTGCAGATTTGGATTTGTTTCTGAATGCCTTTTTTTTTCTATGTGTTGTAGGTTGTCTAGAGCTAAATTAACTCAGGGTGGGACCAGGCTCCAGCCACATCTGAACCTTAAAGATTCTGGTTATGAGAACTTCCACTACAAAAGGATCGTGGTGAGTCACACACAATTGAATTCGTGCTAGATAAAATTATACTTGTGGTCATTTTATTTGCTACAAAAAACCCAATAGATTAATATTTAGTCTGTCAGTGACATATTACTTTGTCCCTGTTATTAATAATGTGAGCCACAAGATTAATCACACATCATTACATACAAGTAATCTGCATCTTTGATCTGACTACTCACAAACTGTGTTTTGCATATTAGAGTTTTTTAATATTTCATCTAATGTCTTTGTTTTCTTTGTACAAAAGGTTTTTTTAAATTATTTTTTTATCTCATGCTGAATAGCTAACAACGTTTTCACTAACCAAGACTCTCTCTCTGTGTTTCCAGCAGGCAGGAGGTAAGATGTTCTGGGAGGCGTGTGGCCAGCAGGGGGCGTTGGCACTCCTGCTGCTGTGGTGTGTAAGCTTCTCAGCAGCTGATCTGTCCTGGCCATGCCCACAAAAGTGCATCTGTCAGCAGGGCACATTAGAGGTCAATTGCTCCACAAAACATTTGACAGGTGTTCCTGAAGGCCTGTCTAGCAATGCCAAGCGCCTGGACCTGTCTGGCAACCGCCTGAAGACTTTGAGTCGGCGACAGTTCTATAGCCTGTCCAAGTTAGAGGATCTGGACCTAAGCCAGAACATTATATCTATGATTGAGGTTGAGGCATTCCAGGGACTTAAAAACCTTCGATTTTTACGAATCAAAAACAACCGCCTAAAGATCATCCCTGTGGGTGTCTTCTCTGGCCTGTCTAACCTTCGCAGCTTGGACATTAGTAAGAACGAGATACTTGTCTTTCTGGACTACACTTTCCAGGACATGGGAAATTTACGGGAAATGAACGCTGCGGAGAATGACTTAGTCTTCATTTCTCAGAGAGCCTTTGTTGGCCTGCAGAGCTTACAGGAGCTAATCGTGGACCGCAGTAACCTAACCTCCATCCCTACAGAAGCATTTTCACAGCTCCAGAGCTTGACCAAGATGCGCCTGCGGAAACTTACCATTAGCGTCTTGCCCAACAATGCCTTCCGTCGGCTGCACCAGTTGCGCACATTGCATATCATTCAGTGGCCCTCCCTTGAGACTTTAAACAGCAACAGCCTTATCGGTCTTAACCTCACCACCCTAGTCATCAGCAACTGCAATTTGAGTGCAGTACCATATGCCTCACTTCGCCACCTGGTCTACTTACGCTACCTAGACCTGTCCTATAACCCCATCAAATTTATACAGGGCAACCTACTGGGGGACTTGCTCCGACTTCAGGAGCTTCACCTGGCAAATGGAAACCTTCTACGTATTGAGCCAGGTGCCTTCAGAGGACTGGTCAACTTTCGGCTACTCAATGTATCTTCAAACCGACTCACCACACTGGAAGAGAGTGCCTTCCACTCAGTGGGGAACCTACAGACTTTGCGATTGGACAGAAATCCCCTGACTTGTGACTGCCGGCTACTGTGGATAGTCCGACGACATCTGAGGCTGAACTTTGATGGTCGCCAACCTACATGTTCAGCCACTAATCATGGGCAGGTAATCATGAGCAAGTATCCAGACGTTTTACAGGCAAAGCTCCCTGAAGTGTTCATCTGCAGGCAGGCACAGATCCTAGATCGGCAGATGCAAGAAGCAAGTGTGGATGAGGGAGCAAATATACAGTTTGAATGTAAAGCAAAAGGGCATCCATCACCTTCTATTTCTTGGCTGTCACCTCATCAGGCACCAATCAGCTCCATGGGGAGAATACGAGTACTGGCAAATGGAAGTCTGGAGGTGCGTTATGCTCAAGTACAGGACGCTGGGACTTACCTATGCATTGCAGCAAATGCTGCAGGGAATGACAGTATCTCTGCAAGTCTGCAGGTAAGGAGTTTCCCTCGAAACTACACCACTCCCTTTTTCTCTGATGAGCGATGGGTTGAAACTTCATTACCTCCTTCTACCAACTCTTCAGAGCAAGTGTCAAACCCTTACCCCTTTGATGCCAAGACCCTTGTCATTGCCACTACAATGGGCTTCCTTTCATTCCTAAGTTCAGTGGCCATCTGTTTTGTATTTATGTTCTTCTGGAGCCAAAGTAAGGGCCAGATCAAGCACACTGCCACCATTGACTTTGTGCCACGTTCCTC
The DNA here is from genome assembly GCA_037577145.1 of Brachypetersius gabonensis. Taxonomy (NCBI): domain Eukaryota; kingdom Metazoa; phylum Chordata; class Actinopteri; order Characiformes; family Alestidae; genus Brachypetersius; species Brachypetersius gabonensis. Next base: position 9,110,614 of record JBBJLR010000007.1, on the reverse strand, counting down.
TATGGGTGGAGGCGGCGACAGTGCAGATACTGGGAGATTTACAATGAAGCTCATATGAGGTCATCACAGGACTAAAAGTTTTGGTGGATAGCTAGCAGTAGCAAAGGAAATCAACATACAGCTGGCTTAGGCATGGTGTCGCAGATACCTTTTGCTAGCATACCACATGAGTAAATAAAGTGTCATTTTGGGTTTCATCACTGTAAAAAGAAGATAATGGGCCTTTTTCTTATCATTTTGCTAGGCTAGTTATCATTTTAATAGTGTTTAGACAAAAACACCATGTATCCTGTACTGCAAACTTGACAGATGGGTGGAATTAGCACTGTACCACATTAATTACTTTGAATTAAGTACAGTAAAATGGGCTATCAAACAGACATCCTTTTACACTGTGGTTGTCAATGTTAATTAGAATGCAGGCATACTTTAAGAGGGTGAAGTGTTATAGTTATTGTAAATAGGAAGATGAACAGACTTTACTTCAAGTGAACTGGAATCGCCAGTAACGTTTGAACATATTTGTCTGGCATGTCTTTTATCAATAATATGCTGTCATCAATGATATATATGAAATAAGAACATGTTGTCTCTTAACACTATCAGTATTGTTAATCACAGAGTTTAGAGTTCTCTCAGCTATTAAACAATATCAGTTATAATATTAGTGGTGCACCAAAATGAACATCCTTGGCCGAAACCAAATGTTTAGGATGCACTGGGGCATAGACTGAATGTTTAAATAAGACTTAACTAAAATGATAATGAATTCTAAAATTATTATGAATTATGAAGTGTACATCAGATGAAACAACAAAGAAGTGTTGTTCATTCAAGGCAATGAATTTTTGATCACTTTAGTTCTGCATTTATTTATTTTTTGTGCTTTAAAATTTGTAGCTATAGACGATGTCAGACCACCAGCTTCATAATGAGTGGTTTTCTGGTGGTCCCAGTCCTATGGTAGAGACCTTTTTGGGTGTTGTGTCCTGTCTTGATACATGAATGAAGTGTCTTGTTCTTCGTAGAAAGCATGAAATAGTTCTACACGGTTGAAATTTTCACTCTTTATCTGCAGCTTTATCTATTTTTCACTCTAACTGCTTGAACAAGTCTACGCTGACGGGTACAGAAAAGTGAAAGGAGCAAGCGGTGTTTATAATAACTATTTGTATTACCATGATTACAATTATTAGTCTTTGATTTTGTTTTTTTATTTTTCAAAAACCAAAAGTGCTGTTTTTGATCCTTTTCGGTGGCTGAAATTTCGGTGCATCCCTAATAGACAATTGATTTGTGATCTATCCATTACCACTGGCAAAAGACAGTTAAACTTATTACTGTTAAAGACCTTAATTTTCTGAAAGCATGATAGTTTTATGACATTTACAAGTAAAACTTTCTAACAGTCTTTGTGCTACTGCTCTCAGGGGTAAATTTCCCCCAAAACAAACAGAAAAGTAACAGGATTATAAGCTTTAGAATATTGCCGTTTAGCAATAAGACTAACCGTTGTAATAGAATTCAAGATGTTGATTTATTCAAATTATTCAAGGTTTTCAGTATGTGTGTATCATTTTCATGTAAAGTAATATTTGGGTTGTTTGCACTTAAAGTATAATATGAAGGAGCTATGTTTCAGATTTAACATTTTTTTATGTAATTTTTGGTTGACTGAAACAAGCCAATGCTAACATGTATTTTTTTTTATTTCTGATAAGGTGTGTCTTTTTAGCTGTGGCAGAGTTTGTTTATTTAAACTAAACTGGGATGTGTCTTAGCAATGCTTAAAATGTCATATCAAAATAGCACCTTATGCTCATGGAAGATGATTTGCAATAAAATTGATGTAAGATACATACTGCAATGTTGTTTTATTTGTAAAATGTAGAATTTTGGATGTGTACCTATTAAAGACAAATGCAAATGCAAGTCTGCTGACTGAGCAGCCCTTGCATTGTGTTGACCCTCCTACTGCTTCGTTTAAATAATTTCACTTGATGATAAAGCATTATTAAATAAAAATGATTAGAAGTCATACTTTTAAACTGTGTCTTTCATTATAAGATTTTTTTTTTTGGTTTAAATTGCTATTGTAGTAGTAGACTAAAGACTATCGTTTGCTTTTGACTGAGGATTCTTCGTTGCATGTCTACTCAGCAGGAAAAATAGTGCTGTCATGTTAGAAAATGTGCTTGATTATCCTCGTAAATCTCAGTCTCATTTGTGATGCCTCTTAGGCGATTTCCTCGGTTGTCCATTTGATTTACTTGTTTTTGCACCTTTCTCATTCAATTTTCGTAATGAAATGAGATAGTGAAGTTGCTCGCTGTGACGCGTGCTGATAAATCTGATGTTTGACAGGTTAGAGGACAGAATGTAGAGGCAGAAGGTCACCGTTCAGTTCGAATGCCTCTGCCATGCTGCGGGCCTTAATCAAGTCCTCTCGGCTTTATTTTGGATTCTGCAGTGAGCGAATTTGCTCATGCAGTAGCCGAGAATAACCTAGAAAAAAGGATGATAATCACGTGTATGACCAGTGGTTTAAACCCTTTAGGATTACCTCTGGAAGAGTCAATCTGTTATATAGGTCTGTCTGGTTGCAAATGCGCCCAGACCATAGATAGACTATCATGCAGTATAATCTGTTAAAGGTAGGAATGTGATTTCAAACACAGAAGGGAAACCTGTTAAAGAGCTTTGCCATAAAAAAACCACAAAATAAACAACTCTCAGAGCGCACGTTTGATAACAGCAAAAACATGCTGTAGATCCATTGTTTACAATTCAAACGACAGGATGTTTATTTTTGTGAATTACTCGGGAATTCAGCTGTGTGATCAGTCTATAAATATTCATGGTCTTATGTGCTCTTTATTCATGAGGGCCACTGACCATAGCATCCACTAGATGGAGGCAAAAGCAAATATTTGAAAAGGGAGCTCAGAGGCAAGTGATTCAATCATTTTAAAACGTGATATTCACTGCAAAAATGAAATAGGGATTGCTGGTGTGCTTAGTCCCTTATAGTCAATCATCTACTGTGCAGTATCATGCAGTATATGTAGATTTGCTCTAGTGTGCAACCATTCAATGGCCAGCACCACAGGTTTGGCAAAGCTGTCTTAACAGCACAAATTATCACAAAAACAAGATACATAAAGTTTACACCATAATTAAGAGCACATTTGGTAAATCTGTATTAAAAATGAACTAATAATTGTCATTGTGGTTTATTTCCTCATTCTCATTTTGAAAATTCAAAGGGATACCCTTTAATTAGTACACATTTAGTTTAACAAAACCTTCAATAAAAACATTTCTAACAAATCAATATTTGTCACAGTTTCTGGATCCACTACATTTTCTTCATTGGAAAACCTCTGCTTGCCAAGCTAATAGTAATGAGTCACGACTCATCCTTACAATAAGTGCCAATAATTATGGAGCAGATTGTGTCAAGTTTCCTTTAACCTCTCCTGCTGTTAAGATATTTCCTCAGTAATTAGTTCCATAAACTTTATTGATCCCAGAGGAAATTAATTATGTCAGTAGATAAAAACGTTAAATGCACTGGTTCTTTTAGATAGAACACAAAATGGCTTTGTGTTGTGGTCATTGTAACCCCTGGTTCCCATCATCACCACTGTAAAGAAAATCAATAAGTGAATTCATTTGTTCTGCAATAACCATTTCACATCAAACCACTATGAATGACTTGTTGATTTGATCGACTTAGGCAATAATTTTGAAAAATGGTGTTCTTTATACCTTTCTTACCGACACATGGCACTATACATGATAGCCTTTATCTCATATGGTGCTCCTCCAAAGCATCACATTCTGTGTTCGGTGCTTTTCTTTGCAATTTAGCATCTGCGTCAGTCGGATAGTTGGATTAGTGTCTAATTCACTAATTTGGATATCTGGACACCTGAATATAAAATATGTTTGTCTGAAGAAATAAATTGATAAGACATTTCAAAGAAATAAACTGATTCACACCCTGCACCTCCATGCTGCACTAGAAGATGCTCCACACATCTGCAAAGAAGACTCTATCATAAAGCCTTTAGAATCAAAATCAGGTCTGTAAGCATGATGGGTTTGTTGTGACAGGTGTGTTTGTTGGATTTGAAATACCTGACTGTTCGAGTGTTTTAAGCCTGAACGTCTCTCTCATCCCTCCTCTTTCCTTCGGCGAATGTGACGTTCAGCCCATCACCCCAACTTCCTCTCTGAGGTGCTGAGGGACAGAAGGGCTAGGACTAGCACCCAGATCGATGCTGCGTATTAAACCCTAGCCTAAACCTGCCTGCGAGGATTTTTTTTCTTTTCGTAGTTGGGAGGACGCTCTCCTCTTTCTGACTGCAGCATCTTCTAGCACTGGCCTTAACTGATCTCGGAACAATGAATCCAGTCCTTCTGACGACCCTCTTTTCCATAGTTCTGGCTGAAAAATCCCCTCGGCTGAAATTTACAGTGCAAGGTAAGTAATGCTTTTCTATCATGCATCGTTTTAAAGGAAAGGATTGGGCGTCACTTCTGGGTTAAATCTGGTGGCATTTGGCGTTACAGGCGTGCAAATACGCCCTATTTGTACTTTATGACGACGAATGCTCTTTGATTGCAGGGGCAGTTGAAATAATTGGTTTAGATGAACAGTACGAGTCTGTCATGCACAGCTTCTTAGATATTGAGAACTGGCCGTAGTGAATGCGGTGCGTTCCGTTCCACCTTAAATGGCACAGCACCTACATTGTGATGAATGTAGAGCTCTAACAAGGAGACTGAAGGGAACATGTACAGCATTTAAGGTGGAGCAAGGAAATTGGACTAAAAGCAGAAGGAGAAACCAACTCAAACGATATGCCCAACAAACCACAAGAGAGGACGAAAAAAGGAAATAAGGATCAGAATACGTGGCAAGTTGCTCATTAGACGCCAAACGATGGAGGGTTTGTTTACTATTGATCTTCAGACAAGCACGTACGGGCTATTGCATACAGTTATTTCTGACTGAAGTCAAACTAGCGCAAACTTTTTCAGTCTTTCTCTTAAATAGTAACAAACTCATGCAAACCCGAGTTAATTGCAGCGATAGCACTGCAGACACTGCGTCTGATTCCTGAGAGAAACACACAGGCTGCTGGCCAGTGGCACCATTATGGATGAGAGTGGTGGTCAAACATGGACATTGGCTCGATATTTATGGCTTGGTATCCATGGTAACGCCATCTTGACATATGTCTGTTGTTTACTAGTCTCTAAACTGGTCTATGGCGATAAGCAAGGCTTTGCTAGGAGAAGAATAAAATCGATATACGTTATTGACAAGACTGGAGGAATGCACGGGTTCCCTTTGCTGAATGCACGAAAACGCTCAGTTGCCTTGTTTCCCCATGTTAACGCTGCTATGGAGATAAAAGGACAGGTAGTTGTCTATTTGAATCCATGTAATAATAATAATAATTATACTACTACTACTACTAATAATAATAATAATGTCAGAAAAAGATACATTCTCTTGGGATGCGTCTAAGTGGTCAAAAGCTGCAGAACTGCATTGCAGGTACGAGCTAATGGAGATGATGCCATTGCAGTGGCCGATGCTTTTTTAGAGATCAGAGCATAAAACACATGCAAACCTCGTAAAATGCGCTCGGGGACGCACGCACGCGCGCGCACACATGCACGCACACACAGACAACACACACAACACACACACAAACATATGGGAAATAGCCCATGGAAAATTCCACCAAATCCAGCTCACTGTTATTTATTCTGTGCACGCCTTAACGCGTTCGGTCCTTCTCACTGAAGCACAGCCAATGGCGAGGGGATCAGGATCTAGGACCATCGTCGTCATTGTTTTTCTTTTCTGACATCTTCCACAGGGTTTGAACCCCCCTCTTTTTTTGGAGGCATAGTTCATCAACCACCTTTTTACCCGAGAGCAAAATTAACTGCTGTGTTTCTCTTTTGGCTAAAAAACCCCGAGTCTTTGAGAAACGGTCATTAGAGCTTGTTTCAGCACCGTGCGCAGCGCCTATCGATCTTTTTATCTCGGCCAAAAAGAGGCGCGTCCTCAATTCAAAGCACGTCTTTCTGAATCCACCAAGGAGTGGCGAGAGACACACGCAACCATCTCATGGGCGAATATTTTCCACAGTAGACCATATTAGGAAAATACACATTCTCTTTTGATAACGCACTCCAGGTTAATTTTGCCTTGGTGGACTCACTGAGTTTGGGAAGAGCAGTTTTGGATCTTAGCTTTGCCATAAGCACTAAAAACCACCTGTTGAAAATGAATGCGAATCGACCAGTGCTGTAATCTAGTTTAAATACTACACAGAGGCTGCTCTACTGGGGTAAATGGGGTATAAACCAGGGCTTTGACCCTTTCATATAATATTGATGTGGTATTGATGTCAAGCTGTATGTCAGCTGTAGGTGACAGCACATAAAGAATGCATTTCTCCTGCAGGGTTTATCATATAATGTAGACGAATGACCAACTAGAATACGTTACCTGACCCAAACTAAAGTTTTAATGGTTGGATTGAAGTGTTTGATGAAAACCAAGGTAACGTTTGATCTTGTGCCATTGTGTTTACAAAGCCTCCATCTTGCAAATGTGCTCCAAACCTGAAAGCACCAGTTGCATATATACACACCAAATGTTCACGATTAAAAATGTGCATTGTTTCCACAAATACATTTACATAATAATTTACATAATCAATTAACAAGATAATGTTGCTTGAATTATGTCAGGTCTTGAGTTGAGGTGGAAATTCTGTTTATGTATGAGTTAAACTCAGTTTTTCTTAAGGATGTGCTTGATCCTCTGTAAACTACCTTTCAGAGCCAGCAAGGTTTCACTTCCAGAAACCAGAGAACTACATGACCATGTACCACCAGCAGGGGAGCGATGTTCTTTATGTGGGGGGCCAGGGAGTCATCTATATCATTCCATTCACCCATAAAGGAGTGCAGGACTCACAAGTGGACAAAGTAGGTGCTTCAGTCAAGATCAGTAAAGATCACTGATGAATTAAACTAAACATAGTGGTTGCTATTGTAGAACTACTTTTGGTTCACTAAAGAGGTTTTGAATGTTTGAATGCCTAAAAAGCCTAGTTTGGAGAATAGATGGCTTCCACAAGGACAGTTCACAGCAGCGTAAAACATGAGCAACACTTTTCCATTCAAATGAATGATAATTGATACTAAATATTATTGTATGATGTTTTTAATTGACTCTTAGATAAATATTATTGTATGATGTTTTTAATTGACACTTAGATACCAGTCGTGGCTGATGAAAGTGCCAAAAAGGCCTGCCTTGCTGGATTAGTACCTCTACAGGTAAGACAGCTTCCTGCTTAATTGTTATAGCACTCCTATACATCTAGTGCTGGTTTAATGGAAGTGGATTGAGCTTATTTTTATTCCATAGTGCAGTATCTAGGTTAATTCAGCACTGGGCATTCTAGTCTAGGCTTAGGTTTAATCTGGGCCTCTAATGGTTCAGTAGAAATCTAGTGCTATGTAACTAAACATGGTCAGTCTGGCAACTGAACTAGCTCTGGTAATTGAGTCTACTGTGATTCTCCATTCTAATAAAGAAGGAATCTGCATTCAGATCTATAATAGGACTCCGGTTCACACTGACATATAAGCTTTAAGCAAGATTGAAACAGCTCCTTTGTAAATATAGATTCTCTTCGCAAGGCCCAGTCAGAGCAGAGAGCAGAGCTCGGTGGCCTCATTCTAAATCTACAGAAATAGTCATATGTGATGAGCAGCACATCACTCACCATTTCAGCAGACTGAATGGGGTTATGTTTTAAGGTTAATGGCTTAGACAGAACTCTTGTGAACAGCAAGTTCTTTTAAAGGTTGAAATGAAGAAAAAGCTGTACAACATCTTTATCATGAAGTTATGAGCTCATGTATGATGCATGTTTGTTATGTTTTACTAAATCATTTTCAAATGTTCTCTTTGCCTTGCAAAGCTTGATTGTGATAACTTCATCACCGCCATTGAGAAAGTCAATGACACCTTCGTGGTGTGTGGTACAAATGCAGGCACACCGAAATGCTGGCTACTGGTAAGCCTGAATCATTTTCACATCCATTCATTTACAGAATGTTTTCTTTACTTTAATGTACATTATTTGTTACAAGAGCTTATTCCAAGTATCACTGCCATGATGTGCCTTAAATTTAAAGGACTATATATTCTTTATATATATATATATATATATATGTATATATATATAAAATTATATATAATTTTTTTTTAGCATTTTCCCCTTGAAGCACAGTTATGACATTTGTGTGACATTGTGTTAAATCCTTTACATGACCATTTATTGATCCCTTATTATGAAACAGTTTATTATTTCTGACATATAAATGCCCTCTGTATTGTCTAACATGTATTCTGCCTAATTCACAAAGCAGCTTGGGATGATCCTTGTAATCTTGCTTGAATAGGCAGAGCCAAACTTCTGTAGACTGAACAGCAAAAACTGAAAAGAAAAAAAATCTTTAACAAGAACAAGGGGTACATTCTTGGCCACAGCATAAGGTGAAAATCTCCACTGACATAATAAAAGTGCCTAAGGTAATGGGGCATGGGTGCATCTGCCCTTACATCTGCAGCTTCAGTTGTGGTGCAGCACATTATTCTGCTGATTTTGCAGGATCTTCAGAAAGATCCTAATGTCTTAAACTCTATTGTGGTGCAGGTGGTGTGAAGTCATTAGATCTAAAGCACTTTAGCCACAAGGATTTTGTTTTCCTTCTAAAAGGAGACAAAGACCAAAATGTGGATGTACATAGAAATTAACTCACAGTTGTTTTGCCATCATCAATTGTCATGATCTCTTCCACCAGGTGAATAAAACTCAGCTCACAGACATACCTGATAATGTTCAGAGGACACCAGCCTCAGATATCTCTCCTGCTTTCCCGTCTCAGTGCTCTGTCAGTCTCTCAGCAGGTAAAGGAGTGGGGAGAGAGTGGATGTCCCTTCATTACACATTTTCTAAGTCCAGCACTTTTATTTAGATGAATCAGGCATTCTATTATCATAAAAGAATGTTCTCCTCACACAGGTGCTGCTGATGCGTAAGCATTTACTCTCTCTCTCTCTCTCTCTCTCTCTCTCTCTCACCCTCTCTCAGATGGAAGTCTGTATTCTGCTCTGTCAGTGGGGGCGAAGCAGCCTGGCTCTATCCGTCGCACCTACAGCTCCAAAAAGCTGCTGAAGACTGAGAGCAAATGGCTGCTGAGTGAGTAGGCTGAGGTGTCACAATTAGAGAGTCAGGTCTTCCATTTGCAACTACAAGTTTATTTTTAATGTACTTTGTAACTGTGCTATTGTTCCAAATAGCTGTTGGTTTTTTATTATCCAGCATTTGTGCTTCACAAGCTTTTGTTAAGCTCTTTTGTAACAGTTAATGTTCAGTTTGGAGATCATTCACTGGTGTTGACAGCTCCTAATCCAGTTTGTACCCCATTTCAAAACACAATTTTAACTGCTACACATAAAACCAAGGACACATTACAACACTGAGGGCTGATAAGGATTGGCCTTTTAAGGCCATGATAAATGCATGGATTGCCAAGCATATCCAACTGAAGAGCTTTAAAGTTAATGGATCGATGCTATAAGCTTGAAACACTTAGTATTCCTTTCTTCATTAAGAAATGTGTCAGGAAAGCCATGCTGAAGATAATATTTAACTTCAGGAGGCCATCCTATGACCTGATAATGAGGCCAGAGAAAATGCAGTGGAAGAAACCCAGCTGGGTCTAAGAAGAGGAGATGTCGATACCTTATTATCTTCTTATTGAGAGGAGGGATGTACTGAGAGAATCCCTCTTACTGTTAACAGCTCTGAGGCTGTTTCTACCGTGCAGAGCTCATCTCAGTTTCCATCCTAGTTGAAGGGAATTGATTGGACACTGATCAATAAACAATATCACATAGGCAGCAGTTGGAAAATGTTGCCAGCTTCTATTGTCCTTGGTAGACAGGATGAGCTAAGCCTTGCCTTCCCAAGTTGCTGTCCCATGAATAGGAAGAGACCTAAATGGGCTTGGTAACAACTCACGTTGGGAGAAAATGAGGAAAAGTAAAGATAAGATCATAAGCATGAAGCTGTGGGAAATTACTGAATCCTAAAAGCTTACTACCGAAAAGAACAGAATCTTGCACAGATATGCAGGATGATATCTCTGGCCATTCCACTGTATTGTGAGAGTGCAGCCTTGTATAAGACACATGCAAATCTGTATGCTTGCCTGCAATATCCTGATGTATTTATAAAGGCTTTGTTTTGAGTTTAGAGCTGAAACAGAATCTTTGGTGGGATTTCTTATCTTTTCTAATGCATATGCATGAAAAAAGCGCAGTCCGCTCTGCTGCTTTCCGCAGCTACAATGGAATATTGGTTAGCATCTCTGATAGGGCTCTGCTTGATACCAAAAAGCGTTTCCCCAAAGGGACACATTAAGCTTAAAATAGATGTGAAATGCATTCTTTTATCAGTGAAGACAGGTCAAAGCAAACTGTTGTATATAGAAACAGTCACAGCTTGTTTGTACTGTCTCTTTTTATCTTTAACAGACCCTCAATTTGCTGGAGCCGCAGTAATTCCTGCTAAACAAAAACACAATGAGGAGATGTACTTTTTCTTCAGCGAAATCAACCAGACCGCCAGTTTGGATGAAGAGCCATACAGGGCGCGAATTGGACGAATCTGCATGGTAGCCAAGTGTAGTGCATGTTTTCATTGATTATATAATGAGGTCTTTCCAGCGATAAGAAATGATCAAAACATCCTGTCATATCATTCATTAAAAATTATAATTGTAACATGTCTGTTTTTCTACATTATAAATCACAGACCCTTGAAGCACAATGAAATTACTGGACAGAATTATTGATGGTGTAGTTATTGCATGTTTGTGTGTGATCTAGAATGACGAGGGGGGCATAAAGTCTGTGCTGCCTGACTCCTGGACTACATTTCTGAAGGCACGTGTAATGTGCGGGACAGCCAGCACCTCTCAACAGCACAACAACATCAGAAAAGCATTTGTACTGACATTCGACTATCGAACTGGTGTTATATATGGACTCTTCTCCAATGTGTGGTAAGTGGGACTATTACTTCTGTAATTAAGACAATCACTATTATCTGTTATTTAGATATTGAAAATATACATTACTGGACTATATCTAATAATAACACTGAATACTGCATGTATTTTAATAGCATTTTATACTTCTCTCCGGAAACAAGTCAAATGAATGAAACTGCAAGTTTTGGAACTATAATATGACTACATATACTTCACATGCTCCAATTCTGTAATAGGGACACTACCGTAGTGTGTGCGTACTCCATTGATGAAATTGACCAGGCTTTCGCTAAATCAAAGCTGAAAGGTTACAGCAGCCCACTAACTGGACATCGGCCTGGAATGGTATGTCCTCCCAATGTGTCCTTTATCATTAAGAATCACATAATTTTAAGATTGAATATATAAATGTATTGAATTAAATACAAATGCATTTCACTTCAAACAAGTAAATGCATTTGGAGCAAGTGAACCATGCTTGTTCGAATAGGCCCTCAGTTCACGCCAGGGACATCAAAACTAGTGGTGGTGGCATAGATTAATTTTTTTAATCTAGATTAATCTCACTGTAATCTTGGAATTAATCTAGATTAATCTAAATTAAAATGGCTCATTTGA
>JBBJLR010000007.1:9061542-9078527 GCA_037577145.1 Brachypetersius gabonensis | reverse complement strand
GTGCAAAGTTATTGAAAGTTATTCCTAATAAAAAAATCTTTAAAAATAGACTAAGGTACATTTCACCAAACTAGGGGTGTAATATGACCACAATAACATTCTAAAAGCCTTTGGTGATTTTGGTGGCTCTTCACTCTTAGGAAGTGAAGTAATTGACATTATCCGTTTTCGTTTTGCACTTTGTAGACAATCCCTAAACTCTCCTCTGACAGCGGACTGCTCATAGAGACCAATGTTATGCGTATTTCTTTAAATACATATCGTTTGGACGAAAATCCGTTTGTAGCTCATTGTCTACCTTACCACTGTTGAATGGACCCGTATATTGTGTTGTAAGAACGTTTTGTTTGAGATTTATTGAGCCGCGAAGTTCGAATCTGTCAATGTCTTTCCAACTTTACTGAACTGTGAAAAATCAAGCATCAGCTGAAGCTGTGTGAAGGTGTGTTTCCCTATCCTGGATCAGGAGACCTGCTGCCCTGCACATTTTAGTGCTTTCTCTAATTCCAACACACCTAGTCAAAAAATCAAGCCCATTAGCAGCCCCTTACTACACTGAATTGAATTTCTTTTTTATTTATTAGAATTCTAAGTTTATAAATACTGGTAAACGGTAGCATCTGGTGATAAATTGACTGACAACACAATTGCTTCAAAATTGCACAAAATCTTCAGTTCAACAATCTGTGTTTGGAAACAAACCCAAGTATAATTTGTCCCATTAAACAATTTCCAAAACACTATATTACATATTTGTACCTTTTCTTTATGTGCTCGTTATGTTGGCGTCCCCTTGTAACAGCTTCCACTCTTCTTGGAAGGATTTCCACAAGATTCTGGAATCTTTCTTTGAGAATCTGTGCCCATTCATTCTGTAGAGCATTTATGGGGTCAGTCACTTATGCTGGACGAGAAGGCCTGGGTCGCAATCTCCGTTCCAGTTCATCCCAAAGGTGTTGGATAAGCTCTGAGCGGGACAGTGAAGTTTATGGAGCTTACTTTGCGCACTGGGGCACAGTCAAGCTGGAGTAGAAAAGGTTATTTCCCAAACTGTGTCCACAAAGTAGGAAGCGTGGCGTTGCCCAATTTATATTGGTATACCGGAGGTAAGGACCCTAGCTCAAACCCTGAAAAACAGGTGTGCCCCAATACTTTTCCAGGCCTAGTGTATGTATTGTACATTAATAGAGTCTAGTCTGCTACGAAGTCCAGGTAGAGTATTTTAAATGCAACACACCAGGCTCATATAAACTGTATAGTTTACAAAACAGAATAACAGTTCATGAGGCTGGAGATCTTTAAAAGGTTTATAAATCACAGTCTCCACTTACACTGCTTTCGCTAGTGTGGGACCTGAAAAAACACAAGGGGAGATTCACAACTGCGTATATGCAGCGCATACATACACTGTGTCTTACCAACGAGTGCGCCCTTGTCCTGGTAATGTTGGTGGTGGGTGTGACGTCCTTAAACATGCTCACATTCCAAAATAATTCTTGCATCAGAGAGCAACAGCAAGAGGGAATTGAGAGAAAGCAGTAGGCAATAGCTGGTAGCAAGGATTTCCTAAAAACAGTCTGATTTTAAAGCGGCTGTGGAGTAAAATGGATAAAAGTACAACCCTGCAGTGATAAAGCCTGTAAAAGTTCCCACCTGCCTGCTCTTGTTGTTTAGGTAAGTTTCCCGATGTCTTGTTAATGACTTTAAATGTCTGAGCTCCTCTCAGCAGGATCCTCAGGTTCAGATAAAGGTTTGTTGTTTGTTTGTCTGTTTCTAGACGTCAGTTTATCTCCTATGAGGGTCGTCGTTGTCCCAAATGTCGCATCACGTTGAACCAAACTTAAAATGTCTTTATTCAGAGTTATACAGTAAATTGAGGCTGTCACTATAGTTTGCTACATAGTTTTGAGCAAATATTACACTGTAAATTATTTCTTTGTAAATGTACAGTACGTTACTGCCTAATAGTTGCATTATTTTCACATTAACTACCTGTACAATAATAACACGAAATTAGAGTTTAATGGTGCTAATAAGCTGTGTCTGAGGAAAAACTGTAATATAACTGTAATATAATGTAACCGTACACGGCTGACAGTAATCTTTAGTCTGTTATTATACACTTGATATCATACTGTTAAATATTGTAAAGTTGACCATCAATACTAATTTAGCTTTAATAAACAACAATGTAATGCAAATGAAAACCAAAAACAGAATAAATTTTTTCAATATTCATATCCAAGTTTTCAAAAATGTTACACAGCATTTTTCTGTATTGAAACATATCCTTTTCTGGACTAGGCAACGCATAAGATGTCTCATAAAGTTTCAATAAAATTCACACACCCTAAACAAGTAGAAGTGTAAAGCTAGACAACAACATCATCTTGCATTATTTATAGAACATCACTTTTGAAAAGCACTTTTTAAAACTAAGCTCACCAAAAGACCTATGTCACTATTGCTTTATACACTATTGACCGCACTTTCTAACAAATTCCAAACCAAAAAGTGTTTGGAGAAAATGTAAAACCAATACATATAAATAATTTATTGTACCATTGAAATGTTAAACTACAAAACACTATTACATTATTTTACAATTGTTATAATAGTAAGACATCCCATCAGCGAACAGAATCACGAGTGCTGGAATACAGCTCATAGAATAGCTACTATACAAACACTACTGCACTCACAACACATTTGGAGGCATTTCTTATTCTTTCCACAGTTACTACTTTTGCAGTTTGTGTGTGTGGTTTGTGGAACTCATGAAATAAGGGTCTTGAAGTTAAAGTTCCTTATATTATTTTATCTTAAATGAATGTAGTTTTATGTTCTGTTATGTTAACTTGCCCTGTATAATTAAATTTTTGCTTCCACAATCACTAATAATTCTAAGAATTGTAATCAAATGTAGTCAAATGTAATTGAGTTCTCAAAAGCTATAGTTTCCATATTGAACTCTTTAAAGTATGCCATCAGGAAAATGAGATGTTCTGACAAAGCCTCAAAGTTTGTCAGAACATCTCCGAAAAAGAAGTCATGCAGGACGTGAAGCTTTACTGCAGGGCACTAGTCTGGTATTACTATAAGGATGTTGTCAGAATCAAAAATATAGACTAATAAAGAAGCATGCCTGCAATCTAGCAATATTCTGGACATTTCAATGGCATATGGTAATTTACTATGCAAGCTTATGAATATGTATATGAATTTGTATTTGTCCAAATGGTTACAGGTGATAACTAAACACAAACATCTCAGTAAAACGCTGAGAAATATACTTGCTGTATATTTCCATGTGGGCCTGACAGAAGGGGCCGGAGGAGCTGTGATCTTGGACATGTCTTCAGATTTAATTAGGTTTTGAAACTCCCAAAAAGGGTTTGAATGTGAACCTGTGAGCAGGACTTTGTTTATAAAATTGTTAAATAATGTAATTATAATGATTCTTTTCTCATGTGAGGACAGAACAATCAGAAGGTAATGAACAGAGCATGGACATTTTGTTTGTTAGTTGGAAAATGTTGTAGCTTGTAGTGCAGAACTGTGTGCAGTCATTGCCTTGTACATCTTATCTCTTTTCTAACCTTTTTCATCATAGCCTTTTCCACACATTCCTTACATATTTGTTTCAGTCGTCATTCAGAGCTAACATTTGGCCATTGGGTACAGAGGGGGATATTTTTGGTCATTTTGACCTGCACACATTTGCTTGACCCATTATATTGATAAAATCAACCTCTAATGTCTTATTTGAGAATAGTTTGCTTGGTGGTTAATGGCCAACCAGTCAGACATTGAGGAGTGTTTCTTAATAGATCATGAGTTACTACTTTTGCAGTTTGTGTGTGTGGTTTGTGGAACTTGTGAAATCAGGGTCTTGAAGTCAAAGTTTAAAATTATTTTATCTTAAATTAATGTAGTTTTATGTTATGTTATGTTAACTTGCCCTGTATATATTTTTTTACAGTATTAAGAAGCATACTTTACTGAACAAAAGATTTTGTAGTTCCTGAATAAAGATTTTGTAGCTCCAGGACTGGAGCCTCACAACCCAGGGGTGTCAATCTCCGGTTCTGGAGGGCTGGCGTCCAGCACAGTTTGGTGGTTCTCCTCCTCAAACACATTCACTAAAGCTGATAATTAACTGGCAAGGTGAACCACGTGTTTCTGAGCAGGGAAATCACCAAAACATCCTCCAGGACTGGAGTTTGACACCCCTGGCTAAGCAGATCACAGCGATCATAACTGTGGAATGAGAAACAAATATGGGTAATGGGGTGATTAATAGAACGTAAGAAATACATGAAACGTTTGGCAATGATTCAGTGGATTCAAGTAAATCATACACATCACTGACTCCATTGATTCCTGTCAGCACGGCAGTCCTTATAATATTTGCTGCCTCTGTGACTTGTTATGCAAAGAGATGTACAGAACATGGAAAACCAAACGAATTAGGTCACTCAAGTTGTACACAAGCCAAGGATCAGGGAAATACATTTGTTAGAAATGGCAGATGAAGTCGCATTCGTCAAACACCCCAGAGAAAACATTTGGTACAAAAACAAACAGGCCTTTCCTGCAAAGTCTTCCACTGACTCATGCAGTCTACCAGGAAGATTGTCATATTAGCTTACAGCATGTATCTCTAAGTTAGGATATTAACTGGCTGTGCACACATGAGGGAATAAAGAGCAGCTCAAGTCAAACACATCCCCCCGGACAGAGAATTGAAAAGTAATTAGGAAAAGATGTGCAGTAGGACAGAACAAGTCTAAACATTTCTCTGATACACCTGGTGTGCAGTCCGCTTTGAGAGCTTGTTTGTTCATTTGGCAATAAAAGTAGTCATAAAGCGCATGTGCTGGTGAGGAGAGAACGAGTAGCCTTTCATTTGTAAACACAACTGAGACACTCTGCTCTTCCCACTCACCTCGATAAGGCATGAGACACGGTGTGGAATAAGTAGAAAAAGGCTGATTCTAGACGCTCTTACAGAATTAAACTGCAACTCAAGTTAATATCTAAATGGACTTCACTTTTTAAGGTAATACATGCCTGACAGCTTCCAATGTTTAATATCAGTATCATTGTATTTTGGACACTATAGTCATCCTTGTTTTGTCATAATTTGTTGGGGTTTTAAGTGTTTAACTTTACATTAAGTACATACTAAATTTTGCTAGAACAAGGACAGTTATAGTACAAAGACATGTATATCTGTCTTGATATATGCCACCATGAGCATTTTATCTCCAGGAACTATGAACTGATCATTGCATATAAAACAGTAGTTCTGTTTTTCAGTGCATGATGTACAGCTTGACTTTATAATGCTTATTATTTAATTTATTGTATTTAAGTTCATTTATTTATTGTATTAAAGTATAACAAATTATAACACCTGTATAAATTCCTTGATATTCATTCAATGTTATTAATTTCAGAATTAAGATATAAATAAAGAACATGTAAAGGATAAATACAATCCAAATAACCTAATGGTTATATACTTCACAGATCAAAACTGCTGATGTGAAAATGTTTATCTGGCTCAGCCTTGTGTTTGGATTCCAAGCCTCTCTTCTCATCTTACCGGTCAGAAGCAAACAGTCCTGTCTAATATCTGCTGACCAGCTTTCAGCTAACTGTCAAGGACTTCGACTTCAGCGCGTCCCTGTGGAGGACCTACCTTCCTCTCTACAGTATGTAGATCTTTCCTATAACATGCTCCAGGTCATCCAAAACCTGGACTTCGCTGGACTACCTCTACTACGTGTTCTCCGTCTTCAGTACAACAACATATCTGTGATTGAGGATGATGCCTTTCTGAAAAATCCTCTGCTGAAAGATCTGAATATCTTCAACAACTCATTGACAGTAATCCCGTCAAAAGCCATTGCGCCACTCAGCAGGCTAAACAACTTAGAAATGTCTAATAACTTCTACACTGAGGCAACTCTGGGTGATGTGTTTTTGAATTTCACAAATCTGAAAGTGCTATCCATGGGTGGACCTTTCGTTAATAATTTGAAAGAAGGGGATCTTGATGTGTTACGGAATATTTCTCTGGAGAAGTTCGCCATCAAAACTGGATCTAGTCTGGATGTTTATGAACAAGGGTATCTGAGGAACATACAAACAAAGAGTATGTGGCTGGATGTGGCTTTAGATAACAGAACGGATGCACTACCTATGATATTAAAAGACCTTGCAAACAAAACATTTCATGTTCTCCGCTTTCGTAATCTCTTTGAGTTTAAGTACTACACAGCCAAAGAGGATATTTTTGATGGTTTACAGTATATTAATTCCCAGCAGCTGATCTTTCATCGAGGTAAATTCAGTGAAGAGCTCCTGAGAATGGCCCTTGTTAATTTGCAAAAAAGTCCAATTAAAGCACTAGGACTTCTGTACATTGATTTTGCCCGTTCACAGGTCTTTGTGAATACCGAGCAGGACTCCAGCGTGACAGATCTACAGCTGGATATGCTGCTCCTCTCGTAAGTATTACAACTGCTTGCCTTAAATAAATAGACCTTGTGAATCTTCACAATCATAGCACTTTGGCCCAGTCTAATACATTTTCTGTAACAGGGACATCAGCAACCCTGACATCCTGCGCTTTGATTGGCGTTTCACATGGTTAAACAAGATCCGTCACCTGCTCATCCACAATGTCAACTTCAACAGTGTTCCCTGTGATGCATGGGAAGAGATGAATGGGGTTGAAATCCTAGATGTTTCCAAAAACCAGCTAAAGGACATATATCTTTTTAACCAGCAGTGCGACTACAGAGAAACAATGCCATCACTTTTAACATTTAACCTCAGCAATAATCAGCTGACCAGCCTCAGTTCTTTTGCATCTCTTGCTGGGGAGTTCAAGCGGCTGCAAACAATTGATATCAGTCACAATCAGTTTGGCTCTGAAGGAAACACCTGTGTTTGGAAACAGAACATCGCACTCATCACTCTTATTGCTAACCATAATAGTATTAATATTGATAGCTTCAATTGCCTCCCCACCACCTTATTGTACCTTGATCTCTCATATTGTAACCTAGACCAGCTAGACATGCATTACTTTAAGAAGGCTGTTGGTCTGAAGGAGATCATACTTAGTGGTAACAAGATTAAATTTATTCCCTCTGATTGGAGGAATCCAAATCTGAAGTCACTAGCTTTGGATGGGAATTCCTTTGGACTTATTAGTATGAGATATTTTAAGGGGATGCCTAACCTGGAGCAACTGAGGGCAGGTAACAACCCTTACCACTGCACCTGTGATCTTCATGCCTTTATACAAGAGACCACTGGCAAGGGTAAAATCCAGATCACAGACTGGCCAGATAATTATAGGTGTTACTACCCAGAAGACCTGCTTAACACAATGATAAATCAGTATTTCCCAGGTCATGTGGCCTGTGATGTCAGACTTGTCATTGTTATTACTGTACTCACCACTGCAACTGTTGTACTGGCCATCATGCTGATGTGCTATTTGTTTAATATACCTTGGTATGCTAAAGCTACATACCAGATCATCAGGGCCAAGTACAGGGCTCGGAAAGGAGGAGCAGGGGTGTCCATGGACTACACCTTTCATGCCTTCATCTCATACAGCCACTCAGATGCTGACTGGGTCAGGGACAATCTTCTGCCATGTCTGGAGAACTGCAGACCTCCTTACCGGATTTGCATCCATGAAAGAGACTTCATGCCAGGAAAATGGATTATTGATAACATAATAGAGAACATTGAAAACAGTCACAAGGTAGGTAAAAAATAACAACAAATTATTCAATAAGACAGTAAAAAATTAAACAATAAACTAGGGCTGGACAATATATTGTAAATTTACCATCATCGCGATATAAACACGCGCAATATCCATTTCGCAAAAAAATATCCATATCGCGAAAGACTGACTGAACTGCAAGTGTTTTTCCAAAACTCTTCACCCAGTGCCACAGAGAAGAGGGCAAAAAAATCACTGGGCAGTTTCTTCATCTTTTGTGCTGCTGTTATAGATTGTTCCTTTTGCTATTTTTTTCTGGCTAACAACTTACTATAATTTAAATTATGTTTACATTTATTTAAGATTTAGAATATTTAAAAAATTCTGATTTTTTTCAACACTGTTCAATGGTTCAAATGTTTTATGGGAGGCATTAAAAGTTCTTAGTAAAAGTTCTTTAAAAACAAACATGTTGGAATGGAAGTATTGCTTTTCATTTTTTTTCTGCATAGACTAGTGAGCGTCTGGAGTCTCTGTTACCAGCAAATCCAAAGAGGAAAAACATTAAACACTATGAAGGCCACGTTTTTACTTACGTATCGCATGTGATATCACTATCGCAACACTCAACAACATTATCGCATATTGCATGTTTACCTAATATCGTGCAGCCCTACAATAAACATTATTTATTGAATTTTGAAATATTTGTCACAGTCACACAGAATGCTCTAGTTTCAGTGGTTAGAGATGTTTCAAAATGGCAAATCACATGAGTTCTATGTTTGTCCTTTTGCAAACCATCCTAACATCCTGTTTCTTCTTTTTAGGTTATTTTTGTGCTGTCACAGCACTTTGTGAACAGTGAGTGGTGCAACTATGAGCTCTACTTTGCCCAGCAACGAGCCATTGGCAAGACCCTAAGGGATGTCATCCTAGTGGTGAAAGAGCCCATCGATCCAAAATCTCTGCCCAGCAAGTACTGCAAACTCAAAAAGATGCTGAATACCAAAACGTATCTCGAGTGGCCTGAACAGCCTAAACAGCAGGCTTTCTTCTGGGCACAGTTAAGGAGTGTCCTTGGAAAGCCAAATCTCATAAAGGAGCACTCAGTCACCGAACACAGGCGTGTATCCAGATTAAGCAGGATGTCTGTTATTGAGCTGCCAGAGCAGAACCAGATATCTTTAAATGATGAGCCTATAGATCCAGATCCAGGCACAGAGGTCAAACCTCAGCCCACAGGAGAGATTGGAGGTCTTCTAGAGAGAAGCTCAGAGAGCCATGGTCTCAGAATGTCACTGGAACAGATACCCTAATCTTAAGGGACTGTGGTTAAGTTTGTTGTGCTGATTGTGTTCCATCTAGGCCAGACTGTTCTGTGGATATACAGAACAATTTCAAATGTAATGATTTAAACACCTTCGTAGCTGTACACTGGCCTGGCAGAGTTGCAGTCTTTTAGCCTAGCTGTCATCAGCAGCTTTGAGACAGGAGTCTTCTTAAACTCCATACTGAAATGAAGCTACAGTCAGGCCAGTATGTTGACTAAGCTGAGATTCAACAGCAGACAGCAATGTTTTGCAACACACCAATTCTGGCTACACATTTATTCAAACAATTCATTTTACCTTTAACTTTGAATCATTGTGAATAGTAATTAAAGCATATTATCTGTAGATTTCAGCTGTGTTTATTTACAAAAGACTGATTTAAAATTTCAACTCAACAGAAACCTCTCAACCAGGTTTGAGAAAAACAGTTTTAAAATTGCAGACCTGTTTATTTTCATATAGAGCATGGTCTAAACAAGCTTTGGAGTGACAAAAACCTCACTTACTATCTGAGCTGGCTGACTCAGACTAGGAATAAATTAATGTACTCGTGATCATGATATGACCTTTAGAATCAACAGGTATTATAGAAGCACCAGTAACATTCCCAGTACAATGTTAGGTGCTGTAAACATCGTAAGTCCATTGTATACATTGTATATGTACCGAATACTGAATATGTTTATTTACTTTTTTCACTTTCAGAGTCACTAAAAGTAAAGAACAGCAATTTCAGAAAAAAATATATGTATAAGTTGTTTAATTAACTATAAGAGTAATTGTCATGCATAATTAGTGGCATTGTGTAGAAACTCTTCTGGGTATTGCAGTATTAACGTGAGTTGGAATTATCTCTTTGTTGGAATTAAAAAGAACATGAAGGAATTACTGAAGGATTGAACAAATGAAATTATTCCTTTCATTTATTTATCAGTGTCAAGACCAAATGTAAATGTAAAATATTTGTGTTAGTTTTGAGGCTGCTTGGTTGGTTCACTCTCTTAACTTTTTAAAATAATGGTTTTTTTTTTACAATTTACATGTTTTTATATTCATATTTGTAGTTATTTGTTCATTTCGACAAGTATGAAAACAAGATTTGAACTCGTATTATTTCGTAATCTTAAGGATAAGTCAGGAAAGAAAATGTATGTTTTCAGTCTTTATTTAACTCTCTGTTACTAAATGAAGGTCTGTACACCGTCGAGATAATCAGTGGAGCATATCTGTGTGTGTAGAGAAAGCGAGAGAGCGTGAGGGAGATGGAGTAAACCAAAGTATAAAAGATATCATCTGTTAATGTTTAAATTTCTGCATCGAGGGAATTGTGGCTTATTAAATAAAGCTATTATCAGTTCACTGTGAGTAAAGAAAGTCTTTTTATGAGTTTCCATTACAGCACAGATTCTGCTGCAGTACCTCTTTTAAGCCTTTTCTTTGCTCTAATACAGCTGACCCAACTCACTGGCTTATTAACAAGGTCTTTAAGAGCTTAAGTACACTATAAAATGTGATAATTGAGCAAAATAAGCAATTGAGCTGGTTTCTTTCAACAACAACAAAAAAAAATTAAATCATCAAAGCAACGGAATATAAAAGTAAAGAAACTTTTTCTTACTGATTTTAAAAAGTAATACTTTACAAAATTTCAAATCTCAAAATCACTTCATATCAACACTGGGGTATTGAATGAACAGGTGTTCACAGTAGATGGGGCTATTTCACATTTGGCTTTCCTACTGTGCTAGAGTTAAAAGTGAAAAGTAACAGTAGTTGTTTTTTTTGTTTTTACAGAAAGGGGCTACATGTTATGGTGTTCAAATTAAGTACATTTGTATGCTGACACAAATTAGGAGTCAACCTGTTTTGACAGGGCTGATACAGATTATTCATTATTTGTAACTGATGTTTAGAACCAATAGAAATTTGCCATTAAGATTAAAATGTTCTTCACATTCATATTAGTTCAATGATATTTTTAGGGATCCAGTGATCAGTGAGCAAATGGTGAAATCCTCTGCTGTGGTTAACTGTACTGTGGTTAACTAATGTTACTTTTGCAATATAGTAGCTAAACCTGGCTCTTCATTCAGTGAACCAGATTAACTAACAATGAAAATGTAATTGTATAAAGATTTTACAATATACAAAAACTTGCTTCTGTATCATCGTTGCAAACTAAAAATCACAGAAAGCTTCCACTACAATGAATTTTGCATTGCTCAGGTTGGACTGATAGAATATTGACACTGATGGATCGAATTTATAGTATCATGCTAAATTAAAGTAGTGAATTTAATGGTGGTAGCTAAATAAAGCACGCAAAAAGTACATATGGTCAAGCTATAGTATTGTTGTTTGTCACATCAACTTAGGTAAGAAAAATAGATCTCTGTAGGTCATTATTTAAACACCTTCAAAAAACCTTTGAGCTAGCTAACCTTTAACTTACAGTCTAATATAGTCTAAAGTGCGTGCTATCTGCCATACTTGCAGTATTTCTTTACATGCTGGGATGTTTGTTAAAAAAAGGGTCATTAAGATGTCAATTGCACCACAGCTGACTGGTTGACTTTGCAAGTAATTTACTCGCTAGCCAGCCATCAGTGTTTGTGCCTGGCCTGTACAGACATGTACCAGACAGAGCAGGTGGAACTAACTGGCACTGACAGGCTACATCACCACACCACGACTGAGCTTGCTTTAACACGATCATGAGACATGCTTGTTTTTGAATCCACACCTGTTTTGCTGCACTTTCAGCCTAACATTAGTCAGTCTACTTCTTTTCTGAATGAACCTAAACAGCATAATGTAATAATTCTTTTGACCAGTCCTGGAAACTGGGCTGTTTTTAACTTCAGAGTTATAAAGTACTGTTTTTTTTTTTTACTTTAACTGCTCCTGTTTGTACATTTAATGTTTATAGGCTACTAAAGTAAAGTGGCCCCTTATAGTCACATGTGAACACACCACAAAGTGTGAACAGGGTGAAATTCTTTCTCTGCAGCCCTCTGATTGCTTGTGACTTATCTGGAAAATGCTATCGGCAAGACAAGGAATCAGACCATATTGGTGAGAATAGACAAAAAGAGACAACTGCATCACAGTCTATGAACCACATTTATTACATTTATTTCACAATCTATCAGATTAAAAATATAACGAACAATAATTGTAAAAATACACTAGCCAATAATCAGTCGGCCACTAAAACAAATATTCTCTTCGGCATGAAATCAGTGCTGTAACAAAAAAGTGAGTAATAAATAAATAAAAATAGACTAACTATAGAAGAATCCACTTGGGAGATGCATGATTTAATTGACATTGCAGGATGAGTTTTTCATGCCTTTCTGTAAAACCTTTGTAACGAGTTTGATCGTTTTTCTAGACATTTCTTTCTGCAGCGTTCCTTCTATTTAGTCCTGCAGGCTTCCATGTTCACCCGATGCAGCCCAGAGCGAGATCATTAGTGATGTGATTCAGGTGCAAGTGGACCTGGGGGTGGGGGTGTAAGCTGCTCGATCTGGAGGAGGAGGCGCCTCCCAGGGGGTTTTTCTCCTGCACAGGTGAGTGGCCGCCATATAAGTCAGATTCTTGGAAGTTGACACAATTTAATTCCTGCTTCCCTTTTCTCGGTAAGACCGCTCATTTTAACAATTTGTTTGCGCGAGTGTAACGAACAGGCTCGGGCTGAGGGGTAGGGTTTTCATTGTAAATTCATAAGAGCAAGCAGACTGACGCAGATTAAGGGCATAACTGCTAGAAAGGGTTAGTTAATGTTCTGTTTGTCACATTAATGAAGTTTAAAGTATTTTTGGGTGTTCTTTTAAACTTGCAACGTAGATTGTAGTAAACTAGCATTGTGTTATATACACTGAATATTCTTCATCTCAGTAAATTTCACCTAAAATTTCACCTCAGCAGCTTTATTCAAATGCAGATGTATTCATATGGTATGTACAGCCCAATATTTTGTTTTATTCAGAATTTTGCAAAAACATTTGAGCAATGCTGATCACTGGAATTAAACCTTTCTATGAGCAATGAGTAGTAGTCCTTATAGAGATGCAACAAAATGAGAGTTCAGGTACCTGATTTTCCATGATGCATGTTGATGCTAATATCTACATATTTATAAAACGTAGAATTTGTTTCTACATTCATCTGGATCACCTGGGTTAGTATTACAGAGAACTCTAACATCACTTTTAGAGGATTTACTTAACCACTAGTTAGTGTTAGTTTTGCATTGAATTATTTATTTGCCAGTACTGATCTTTATCATACATTTGCATGTGATGGTCACATTTTTTGTCCTTAACATGAGTTAAAGTCAGGCTAATGTGCTTCTGTGTTACATATAATACTCCTAATTTGACTTCTGGTCTTTTTAATGGTTCCAAGTAGGGCACATGTGCTGGAAATAGCTTAATGTCAGATGCTCATTCTCAACCCCTTAAGCTCCAGACAAAAGGCTGGTTAAATATTTGATGCACTTCTGTCCTCCTGTTCCCACTGAACATCATCAGTCTGCTGGGGCCAAACCACTTGTTACCTCTCAGACACCAGATCCCTCTTTAACGGTATGTGTGTGAAGTATCTCTGGATCTGAGAGTAATGGGGTGAGCAGGTGTTCAAGATTGTCGAGAGAAAGAAAATCCTATAAGTAGGGGACTGAAAGCATCCAAGATATTGTCTTCAGCAATGCTTGTAAAATGTGAATGTTGGTCCATATGTAGTTGCTACACACATGTTAAAGTTCGATGATGAAATGAAATAATTAAACTCCTACTCAATGTGATGCACACAGGTCAAGGTAGAAAAGATGGTTTCTCAGCTGGAAAGTGCAATGGAAGGTCTTATAAAAGTGTTCCACAAGTATTCTTCCAAAGAGGGGGACAAATACAAACTGAGTAAAGTGGAACTGAAGAGCCTCCTTCAGGGAGAACTAAGTGACTTCTTAGCTGTGAGTTCATATTACAATGTTTATTCTCCTTGTTCATACTCTGTACGTTATCCATCACCTAATATCCTTGCACTGTCTTTCTAGGGAAGCAAAGATCCACTGGTTGTGGAGAAGATAATGTCTGATCTGGATGAGAACCGGGATGGGGAGGTGGATTTCCAGGAGTTTGTAGTTCTAGTTGCAGCACTTACTGTGGCGTGTAATGACTTCTTTGTTGAGAGTATGAACAACTGATGTCATCTGCAGCTCACTAATAAAATGCATTGTACTGAGGTGATGAATTCTTTATCCAGGAAAGTTTCCTGTACAGTTTAACCAGATTTGGTTACTTGGTACTGAACAATTATTTTTTTTAGGACTTGAATGTGCAAGCACCTGTGTTTATAAATTGACCTGGAGTTTTGTTTGGTAAATAACTCGCACATTTTACATATAAAATATTATTAAAATCTTTATGTGGCTGCTTAAGACTTAGTTCTAAGAGGAGCGGAGTGTGTAGAGTCCTGATTGGTGTTTAGAAAAGCAGCTGCCACAAGTTCAATGATCTACACACTTTGATGTACTATTTATTTCCTGAACTGAATCTTTTTTGGACTGGTGGCATGACAAACTGTTTTTGCTGTTAAACTTGCACAATATTTGTGCAAAATTGGTTATGCTTATTTTCATTTCAAAATCAACAAAACTTGACTGGAGGTATACAAACTTTTGCATGTGATTGTAGAGCTACTTTGTCTTGAGCAAGAGTGACCTCTAGAGGTGAAAACTGTACTTGCATGTTCATGTGAGGTAATCATGGCGTTTTTGGGCAGGATTTTACCGATTCTTTAAAATAGACTTTAATAAGAAACTGTTTTAATAAGATAAGATGTGACTTTCAAGCAGTACGTCAAGTTAAGTAGAACAAAGCTAAGGGGACAGTTTTTCAAAAAAATCTTTGTTCTAGTAACAATGGAGCAAAAAGCAAATTCATTCATTCTTGTATTCATTTTTTCAGAATAACATGGAAGATACAGATATTGCTTGCCTTTAATGTCCAAGTTCTTTAGAAAATTAAAAGGGAAATGGAGGATGAATGATTTCATTAAATGCATCACATTACCTTCTGTTCAGTTACTATTTCCATTATTTTACAGATTGAGTTCAATTTTATGCCATTTTAAATGTTTTATGAGATGAAGCCCAGACCCTGGGCTCTGATGGCTTCTTTTAATGCGATTAGGTCTCAGGGAAGGCACAATACCCAGCGGCATGCAAAGCCCAGCAAGGCCAGTGAAATCTAATACATACCTCATTGCCTAGGGCTGCCCAGTAAGTGAATCATGTATCAAAGCTGGTAATTAATCAAAGTCATTAATGTGAAACAACCTGTGTAACACATCCATTCTGGTAACTACGTGAGAAGCAGTGGGGTCTATGCCTGTACCATTGATCATTAAGTCAGATATTTTAGTCGCTGTAGTGAGAGAGTAATTTGGTGAGAATGATGGCAGAATATTAACATTTATGTATTTAAATCAATGCAGATAAAAACAGCAATTACATTCTTAAGCCTGACTAAGATAAATATATATAAAAAATACATTCAGACATTCAGTGAGACTGCTCACATATAATAATGGGTCAGTTAGGGTCAGTTTCTGAATGTTGATTATGCCCATTCCCAAACTAAAATGCACCTTCAAATAATTTCTGCTGACAATGTTTAGTTCAGGACCTGGTTTTGTCCAGAAAAGCAGAAAGTGCTGCTGGCACAACTCAATGGAAACTGCTTGTCTGAGGAAAGGCTGGTCTGGTGCAATTCGAAAATATGTACAATAAGCATTTTTTTTTAAAATTCAGACCACTGCCTTTGCTGACATTATTTCCCTAATAAGCAGGTTTGAATTGTTTTAATCTGCGCAACCTCCTTTCAAACAAACCCAGTCCTGAGGTTCTGAACACTAACTGCAGATGACCTGGAAATGCTCCACTAATGAATCTGTTCTCCATCTGCTTTTGGTTTCACTGCCACCAGCACGAGGTTTCGAGGGGAAAGAGCTGGATCAAACAGAGGTACTAGCTGGCTCTGTGAACCTGAAAACATACAAATATATGTTAGCTTCCTCTGGATGGCCTTACTACAGCTGTAGTGAATACATTTAGACATTTGTTACTGGAAAATAGCTTAAATAAAGTGGAAAATGCTGCCATGCTAAAGTCATTACCTAAGGCCTGAGTTGAACAGTCATATCTACTTTAGGTGAATTAAAAAAAAATAGTTAAATTAGTGACTTATCTATGTATTGAATAATAGTCCCAAGCAGTGCTTACCTCTCTCCTGTAGAAACAGCATTCTGTCCAGCAGCACCAGGGTCTCCACCACTGGAGCCAGCAGCAGAGCCAGGCTAAAATACACCACCACCTTCCCCTGCTGCTCCAGCATTCTTTCCACACTTGCACTGTCAAAGGTAAGGTCAGCAGGCAAACCCACACGAGGCAGGCCCAAACGGGCATATCTACAGAAACAAAGTATAGGACAGAAAGGCTCAATCTTTTGTGATGATTTCAGGTAATTTAAAGAGCAACTACTGCACTGAATCAGTTCTATTGACTCCTCCTGACAGTCTTTAGGGTCATCTATTTATTGAACTGCAGACACTAGTCGTGCAAGATACACAGTAACATGATGCCAAGTGTTTTGTTACAGTATGTTTTACGTTTTCATTATTAATAATGTATCTTGGCCACTGTGACTAATGAAAACATTAAACTAAGTATATATATTGTACCAGCACTGTGGAATATTGCACCCACTATTGCTATAGTTACTGCATATCTATGAGGCTGATGTGGTTTGAAGCAAGTACAGGTGCTGGTCATAAAATTAGAATATCATGACAAAGTTGATTTATTTCAGTAATTTCATTCAAAAGGTGAAACT
>JBBJLR010000007.1:9041967-9055342 GCA_037577145.1 Brachypetersius gabonensis | reverse complement strand
CATCAGGTCACATGGTTTAAGAGCGTAATGGATTTGTATTTCGAATGTTCAATGAACGTCCAATATCAAACTAACTTTTGAAACTTTTCAAACTAACATTTGAGACATGCTGCATTGAGAATTGGTTTTATCTTTTATTGTTAGTCCAGCGACGAAAGCCATCCCCATATGTGACTGAGTCAAGAATTTACTGTTCTGTTTATTTATTGCTTGCGTTTTTAGTATCCTTCTACACATTGTGTTACTTGTAGGCATTCAAAAAATGACAGTCATGATGTTCTAATGTCATGCTTTCATTTTCGTTTACTCGACTAAAAATGTGTTTTGTTTTAAATGACAAGTCCACGTCTCACTTGTGTTGGTGTGTTTATCTGCTGTTTGTGAGTTTATCCATCACATTGTTCTTTTATTCTTAGTTTTTAACAATGCTAATGTGTAAATAGGCTGACTTGCAACTTGAGTTTATTGGGATTTTTCCTAGATGTTTTTTCTAATTAACTCTTTCAAAAGCAGATGCAGATCCAGTAACTTTTGATGCTTTTAGTTTTCTTTTTTACTTAAAATGTGTTTTTTTCCTCATGACTTTCTTTGTTTTATTTATATATATATATATATATATATATATATATCCATCCAGATGTATTAAATGATATACAGTACTTTGTTGCCGATTTCATAAGAAAAGCATGTCTTGAAATGAAAGCATGTCTGAAATTTTCGTGTTAAAACAGTTTGTTTTTAATATGCCCAAATTGCACACTTATTCTTCTCAAAGTGAAAATAATAATGTTTGATAAAATTTAATAAACAATTTTATTTTCTTCTCAGCTTGTACAAAATATCCATAGGACTGAAATCGCAGCATCCAAGTCAGCTCTGTTGAGCCTGACCACTGTCCAGCAGTGTCCCAACCTCACTGGACCCCCTGCAGTCGGGACGTTTTTAAAATACTTCTAGATATTCCTTTGGCATCATTCAGATATGTCAGGAATAATGCTGAACTTGGAATTCAATGGACCCAGCCATGCTGAGAGACAAAATAAACTTGCCGGGAATTGCAAACACATGGCTTTTGTTAAAAAAAGGCGCCACCTGGAGAGGAAGGGTCTACTGAATAAAAAGCAAAATGCAAATAAATTTCAAAAAGAAGGATTCAGGGATTGGCATTCACAAACAAATAAAAGAAATGAGCATTCTCAAACTGGTGCTGTCTTCCCCAAATTTGTCACCTCTCAACATGAACTATCCACAAATTCTTCCAGTTCTATGCAAGCCCACCACAAAAAAAATGCTTCTGAGACCGGCAAGAAATCCTGTGTGCCTTCACATACATCTCGAGGAGAATCCACTTCAGCACTGCACAGAGAGACGCCACGTCTAAGAAAGACACACAAATATGTAGCCCTTGACTGCGAGATGGTAGGGACAGGGCCCAAAGGACAGTGCAGTGAACTGGCCCGCTGCAGCATAGTCACCTATGACGGAGATGTGATTTATGACAAGTATATCAAGCCTGTGAACCCGGTCACGGATTATCGCACCCGCTGGAGTGGAATCAGGAAGCGGGATATCCAAAATGCAACACCTTTCAAACAAGCACAGAGAGAAGTAAGGAAATACATCAGCATAAGTTTTTGAATCTTTCTGATTGTGTGTTGTAATCTCGTAACTACACAGTTTGTCTGGTAATTGAAGTGCTGTACTGTTTAAAAAAAAAAGAAAAGGGTGTTAATGTTAAACTTTAACAGCACTAATTTGACGGTGGAAAAGCAAAGTTTTTTTAAACAACACTTTGGGGCATTTAACACTCCTGGTGTTTGTACTTAAACACCAACACCGGAAGTCCATTGATACTACTGATTGTCACCCAAACGTCATTAAAATGTAAATAGTATTTAAAAATGATTATTGATTAACACTAGGGGTGGATAGTATTGTAATATGTATAATTATCATGGTCAATTATGTCACAGTGTGTGCCTATGGTTTTCTGAGCAGTCGGTATTTAAACAAACCATGTATTATTACATGTTGCAAGACAATATATGAAATGAATGAAGATCATTATTTCTTTTTTATTAGCACTGCTTTATTTTTTTTATATATCGGTATACCATTGGGTGTGAGATGAACATTTCTTTAAGTACTGTGATGTGATATATTTTTCTCACATTGCCCACCTCTTAACACTGCTGTATTTACACTTATGACATTACTGTGCAATTATTAACCATACTTTTAATGTTCACTAGTTCCTGTTTTTATACTCTCCTACAGATTTTAAAGATTCTCTCAGAGAAGGTGGTTGTGGGCCATGCTGTCCACAATGACTTTAAGGTTTTGCATTATTTCCATCCCACCTGCCTTACCCGAGACACCTCAAAGATCCTAGTCCTCAATAAGAAAGCTGGACTTCCTGAGGACCGCCCCGCCTCCCTGAAGAATCTGACAAAGCTTCTCTTAGACAAGGATATACAGGTGGGTTCAGTGCTGGACTGGCCATCAGGCATGCCCAGTGGGCCAATGCTAATTTTGGGCTGGCGCAGAATACTGTCAGCACGCCCCCCAGAACGACAGCGAGAGGGGCCCCGGGTGGGCTGATCAGTCTTGGGGGCCGGTCCAGGCTCAAAATGCCCATTTAGATTTTTTGTACCAGTCCAGCCCTGGGTGGGTTAGGTCAAGAGGTTCAAACTTTGATTAACTGTCTGGTCTTCAAAATCCAGTAATCTGCTGATGCTGTAGAGGATAACATCTTTATTTTTTCTAGTTTCAGTGAAATTGCTAAGTTTGGGGGATGTCTTTTTCTGTCAGCCCATGTTTTCTCTTTTTTACCTGCATGAACCCAATGAGGGTTACCTTAGTTTGGTTTCTTGGAAGAGCAGAGCCTGTTATCCTTCACCTGAGTGAAAATAGCCAGTAGTACAGATACTAAGTCTAAATCAGTTCACTCTAGTGGTTAAGGCATTCGCCCCGTGATTAGGAAGTCCTGGGTTCAATTCCCAAGACCACTAGGCACCTCTGAGGCACCCTGAGCAAGGTACCGTCCGCACACACTGCTCCCCGGGCGCTGTGTTCATAGCTGCTCCCTGCTTCACTTGGCGACTGGATTAAAGGCAGAGGAAGTGTTTCGTGCTGTTCACACTGTGTGCTGTGGTGTGTTCACGTATGACCAGATTGTCACTCACTTATTTAGATAAAAATGTAGATTTTAATCAAAAATTCACTCTTGTGTCCTCAGGTCGGAAATGATGGCCACTCATCAGTAGAAGACGCGAGGGCCACCATGGAGCTTTATAAATTGGTAGAGCTGGAGTGGGAGAGAACTTTGGCCTAGAAAAATAAAACTGTTTCTTGATGACACAAAGAATGTGTTATTGTATTGTAAAACATATGCTTTTTTCCAATTTAAACTGAAAATGGATTTTTATTTGATCATGTATGTATTCTGCTCAGTTTTAATATCCACAAGGGGGCCATGATTACTGCTGAGTTTACATTGTTACACTAGATTTTACACTTATGCCTGATTGGTCTTTAGTACGTTTTTTAAAGTTTAATTGATTTGTACTGCTTGTTGCTGAACAGTAAATCATTGTGATTGCTCAGTAATATGTTTGAGTGATTTAGTTGAAATGACACTTGAATTTCAGGTAAGGTGCATCGAGATTTACACACAGTCTCTGCGGTGGACAGCTGGAGGCTGGGCATCTGAGAACAGAGTAGGAGAGTGAGAGTTGATCTCCACTCACTCTCTCCCCTTTTTTTTTATCTTGCGGTCAGCATTTTTATGCTGTCATAAATGAACCCCCACATTATTTATTGCTGAGTGATGTTTCTCAGTACAGGCTTACTCTCCTCAAATCCTGTCTATACATCATTTCATCATAGTCATTCCAGAGCATAACCATATCACTGACTTGCAGTTGTGAACACATTAGGAATATTTGCGTCAGCTCCTGTAGGTACTAATGACTAATCTTTTACATTCAGCCCATAGACAGTTCTCACAGTGTGCTGAATAACATATTTTTAGCGCTAAGTAAACCATATTACATGTCTGCCATACAGTAAGCAGTTATATGAGAAACAAATTGTAGATCATTGAGTTATTCTTCAGATTTTCTTGTAACCCGTTTAGAACAACCACATGATTTTTTTTCCCTGGAAAATGTAGCCTTGCTAAAAGGTGATGGCGGACTTGCATACGTGGTATGCTAAAGCAAGACCACGTTTAATATGAGTTCATAGTTTCCCGGTAGTGGTTTGACTGGATATGACTGGCCCTGATGGCAGCAACCATACCAGCCAATATGCTTATTTTTAGCACAGCCTGTGAATGCTGAACACGTAATACTGCCGAAGAATATTAAGTGTAATCATCAGAGCATCTACAAGTAATTATGTGGAGACGGTAACAGCAATTAGAGTGCTGTAGTGTAATACTGTCTGTATCAAATTACTAAGTAAGAAATAGATTCGTAAGGGTTTAATCAAAACTATATTGCTCTCCAGTAATGTCATTGACTTACGTAGGATTTCTCAGGAAAGTGGACAGACTAATCCAAAAGTGAGACTGTCTGAATAGGATCAGTTGTTCCTTTCCAGTTACCATAAGTGCAAAGCCATTATGATCGTGGCATTTTTTATTAATGACTGATTTCTGAAGTAACTAATTACTGAAAGTTTAAATACATTAATTTCCTGTATTTCTGTTGAAATAAATTTATTTGGTGAATTCTGGCCACCATAGATTGTTTCTAGCTTTAGTAAGACCACCTGGCAAATAAGGAAGCCTATATGTTAAATTCCTCTTGTGTCTGAAAGTCTGGCCTGCCTGTAAGCGAGAAGAAGGCTGTATTCAAAGCTGTATTCACCCTCCTCTTTCTCTTTGGGTCTTCCCAGCTGCAGTGAGGCAGATTCACCCTGCTGTCTCATTCACTCTGTCTGCCATCAGATCTCAGTTCCTCTGTGTCTGCAGACATGAATCCCAAATGGATGACGTTCATGTTTGCCGACATGAATAACGGATTTGTCACCTACTGGGCGTTAATGTGAGGATGTGAATTACAAACACTTCATTTTGCTTCTTCACTGTGCACAAAGGTGATAAAACAACTGAGTAGTATTTCCTGGTGTAATTTTTCCTTTATTGGTGTAAAATCTGGAGAAATCTTTACTGGACAAGTTGTTGTCCTGACAATGACAAACATCTCTTGGTATTAAACAACACAGTCTATAGTTTATACATATGTTATACAATTTAAAGTATAACATGGCAATGTGAAACATTTGACATTTTTCTTTTGAAAAAATAATCAGACGGGCTGATGTCATCACAGTGGCTTTCCCCTCCACTACTTAAACTGCCTTGCTTTTTCCACAGCATTATTTGAAACTCCATCTGTAGCTCAGAGTGGACAATGTAGTCTCTGTTCTGTGCTGGCTGTAAAACTATTAATGAGTAGGTCATACTATCATCTTGGACAGTTAAATGGATTTCTTTAGTGCAGTGTGTAGAGCTTTATCCCACAGATTTGGGGTGCGAGGAAAATGATCTACAATAATAGGACTGGGAACCATTTATCTTAACGATGGTTAAGAAGAGCTCATGTGGTTTGACTGAGTTCATAAAACAGTGCATTGGTAGCTAATGTGCAACTGCAGTCCATATACACTATTGCATTAATGTTTAAAATTGAAATTTAACAGGAATGTTGCCTGTTAAACATTGTCATCCGTGCCGGGGTCCATGTATCGTGTCTCGGCGTGGTTCAGAAGAAATAACACAGAGGTTATGGAGTGACCTAGTCATGACTGAAACGGCCTCCCAAAATATTTCTTCATCATTTTCACATTGTGAGCCTTGTGCCTCCATAACCCTGTTACTGGTTCACCAGTTGTTCTTCACTGGACCCCTTTGGGTAGGTTCTAGTCATTGCATACTGGGAGCACCCAATGAGACCAGAACAACCCCCGACAGGTGAAGTGCGTAACACTGATTATCTTGTCCTTAAGAGCCCACATCCTGAGTTAATTCCGATGTCTGAAATCAGATGTAATAATTTTAGTTAGACCCCCATCCACCTTTTTTTTTGGAATGTCTTATGTTTACATTATTTTAACTTTGCAACTCCTCTGTTATTTTTCATGGTTTTTATATAAGCCCCCTCCCCCCTCACTTTTGCTGACTAAAATTAAGAGGTATTGTTCCTTCATGGGGCCTAGAAGAATTAACGACATGGCACTTCTTAGGTGCCCCATTTAGATAATGAGTAAGCTGTTTTTAAGGTGTTTTGTTTAGACCAGAAAGCACATGTTCAGGGCCGTTGCCATGGAGACGCCATGGATTCTGCCTATTTTGATGAGGTGAAGAGTCGTTTTTGAGTCCTCTGCGAATGACATTGAGTGAGAGCAACTGGTGTTAGAACTGCGATGGCACTGAGGGTCTCTCTCTCTCTCTTTCTGCTGAAGAAAATATAGTATTTTGTCTTGAGCACAGAATCTTGTCTGTTTGATGATTTTCTTGCTGTGACAGTGTGCATCGCTTACCTGGGAAAGAGAAGGCATCAGGCTGTACCATGGGAAGAGGGCAAGGTGGCAGAGGCTGTGTAACGCTCTGGGCAATGATCTACTAGGAAACCTTGGGTCCTGGAACTCGTGTGAATGTTGCTTTGACATGTTTCACCTACTTAAACATTATCGCAGACTAAGTAAAACCCTCCATGCCAACAGTTTTACCTAAAGGTAGCAGGATGATGTGTCCCGGCACACTGCAAAGATTGTACAGGAAAGGTTTGAGGTTCATGAGAAAGAGTTAAAAACCTCAATCCAGTACACTGTATGGACAAGAGTACTGGGACACCTGACCATAACACCAACAGGGACTTTAATGACATTGCATACAAATACATAGACTTTAATATAGAGTTGGTCCCCTTTTGCAGATATAACAGCATCCACATGGGAAGCTTTCCAATATTTTGGAGTATTTCTGCAGAACATTTTGTAGAGCATTCATTTTGTAGAGCATTTATGAGGTCAGGCATGTTGGATGAGAAGGCTTTGGTCACAATCTCCATTCCAGTTTATCCTAAAAGTGTTGGATGGGATTGAAGTCAGGGCTCTGTGTGGGCCAGTCAAGTTCTTCCACACCAAACTCCTCCAACCAGGTCTTTATGGAGCCTGCTTCAAGCACTGGGGTACAGCCATGCTTTAATAGAAAAGGTTCTTGCCCAAACTGTGTCCACAAAGTTATAAGCATGCTGTTGTCCAAAATGTCTTGGACTGTCTTGTTTGCTGCAGCATTAAGATTAAGCCCTTAAGTGGAAGTGAGTGTTCTGGCCCAAAACCTGAACAGTGGCCCAATAATTTTGTGCATATAGTGTATCTGTGGGTTGTGTGATCCATAGGGTGCAGTGTGTGTGTGTGTGTGTGTACAGAGAGAGAATTAAACATGAACAACAAAAAATGAAAATCAGATTCGGAGCTGTTAGAAAAGGACAGAAATGAAAATAGTGAACCTTCATAATGCACTCCATCTCAGAGTCTTCACTCTGAGTCTGTTTCTTACTTATCACTTTTATCCTTATCGTTTCTTCCCCCCTATGCTCATTTTTGTATCCATCATTTCCCAACACAAACGAAAAGATCCACAAACGCCAGCAAGTTTACACTGTGAAATATTTAACTTGGTCAAGGACGAAAACAAGCGACTCACTTTTAGCTTTGCGGAGCCAGCGGGAGACTCCAGCCTCGGCCCCCTCTCCCCTTCACCCCACCCAGACCCCATTAAAGATTTAACAAAGTGGGTTTTGAGAGATGGAGGGCGGTTATCTCGGACTGACCGCATCAGCAACACAACGGTGGCGCTCCTCTCCCTCAAATATGCCTCACTAGAAACGCACACTTTCTAGTGATCACCTGCGGAACTCTGGGGATCTATATCAATCTTAAAAACCAGTGAAACATTCAGGCTGTGTGACCAGCCCAGTCTCGTCCTACTTTCCCAACATCACCACCAGAGGCAAATAAAAAAGGACACCCCGTCTGCTGACAAGAGGACTCTCTCTCTCGCTCTCTCTCTCTCTCTCTCTGTGCCACTCTGCTCTTTACCCACACTCTGCCTCCCTCTTTCTCCCCTCTTCGCCTCCGGACGGGCCACAGGTTTGTCCTCTCTGCTCCGAAGGAAATCACACTTCTGGAGAGAGCAAGCAGTCTGTGGATCATTTCAAACTGCAGGTTGCTTTGTGGACGTGGTATGTATCATCTGCACTATTTCCTTTATCCATTCAGTACTAAAATATCATGTCTAGTTGACTAAGTATAGGTGTTTGCTATTTATTCTTGTAGCATAGATGCAATTTTTTTGTCAGAATGCAACCCATAAATCCCACGATAATACTGGCTAATTATTTGGTTTTATGCATATACGTTACAGTAGAATCCATTTACTGACCTTACTGTACATTTTTTCCTTTCAGTAACTGATTTCTACTTATTAATCTGAATAATACTAATGTATTAAATCCATGAATACATAATTGTCATTTTTAATACTGACTCTGATTTCTATTTATGATTGATATTAATAGTAATGTACTAATGCACTACTGTTAATGTTAATGTTGACTGATTTCTATGTACCATTGTTATGATTAATAATGTTTTAATACGTCATTGTCTGTGTTAATTGCTTTAGTTTTTTAATGTGCAGGAGTGTGTAATCTAAAGGCGCTGTGGAGCAGTGTGTGGTTGGTACACTACTGTAATTCCAGTAAAATTGCCACCTGAAGTTTTGAAGCTCTCAAGCATCCATTAGCCGCTCACGTCTCTGTCTCCCCTCCGTGACCATTAAGGCTGATCTTTTCACTGAATTTCAGGACTCATTTGGGTGATGATGTGTAAGGCTGTTTTAAAGGCCTGTCCGGTTTGCTGAGTCTTAAATTTGGAGCTTTGGGAGGACAGACACCTGTTCTTGACATTTTAGAGTGAAACAGATTCCTTGTAGACCATTCTGCTGTCGAAAACAGTCTGCCATCTGTTCATTTGACAAGAACAGCAGGCATTTTTATGAACAGCATCCATATATCTCATGATACTAAAATTCCATCTACATAACTTTAACACAGTCAGTGCAAATTAGGCGATTTTTTAAGAGCTAAAAGATCTCTGAGGGTCTTGCTGCCACTCACTTAGGGTTACCCTGTGGATGCCTTTAGTTTACCGACATTTGAAATGGACCTCTATGTGATTACAGAATATCATGCAGTTTTGTTTAGATGGTGCACCTGTGATTTAAACTCTAGCATCTGTTTAGAATGGTGCACTACACAGCTATGATACACATTCTCAACTCAGCCCTCAGAATACAGAGCAGTGTTGTTCCGCCTGGTGGTCTACTCCACCTGAATGCAAAGCCTCGCACTGCTTTACTGGATATACTGAACATTTCAGCCGAGGGGCAAGATCAGCAGTTATGCACCTGGTTTAGCTGTTTTGCAGGGAGGATTTTGAGCTGTGGAAATGCTTAGAGTGAGAGTGGGACAGAAGATTATTACTGTGTGTGTTTGTGCCTTTTGTGCAAGTGTATTAAATCGCTTGTAATGAATTCTTCTAAAGAGTATAGTTGTGTTCTGCAGCATGTTTAAGTCATGGTGATTTCTGATGAGCATTTTTATTTAATTCCTGACTTTTAAGATTAATTTCTTGAGCTTGCTATACTGTTGTATGTGTGTATATATATAGATATTATCCCTAGTGTGTGTGTATATAGATAGATAGATAGATAGATAGATAGATAGATAGATAGATAGATAGATAGATAGACTAGGGATAATAGTGCAGTTTAACACTTAATTGAGCTCTATTTCTTTTAAACATGTGAGCAAGTAGTTTTCAATGAAAGGAGACCTTAAATGTTCCTATAAAGGAGAGAAAGTAATGTGTGGGCCCATATATGCAAGTTCTCCAGGTTTTAGTGGTTAACCATTTTCCATGTACATGCTTGTAAAATGAGGTATTTTGTGTGTTTGTGTGTGTGTGTGTGTGTGTGCATGCATGATAACAGTATAGCTGCAGGTTTGTGTAATTATACTGTACAGCAGAGAAGGATACAAAACCCCAGATTCACCACAGTCTGTAAGCTGCCCACGTTGTCATCCTGTACTTAGACTTGATGGGATTACTGTATCACTCGACAGACATTCTCTCTCACTTTTTCATTCTCCATCTCTCCATGAGTTCTACTCAGTTTGTGCCTCTAAATGGGGTGTTGGTTGCCCCTGGTGATGGGTCAAGTCAGACAGAGTCATGCAAGGTCAGAAGGGGTGAGCAGGGCTTTGTGAGCAGCCAGTGAGGAATGGCCAGGGCCAGGATGATGTCAAGGATGGAGAGAAGGCAGTAGAAAAAGCTGCATTCCACTGTGATTCTAGCGTGTGGGAAAATCATGTGCTGCAGTTTATAATACCTCATTCTAAACTGCCCAAAGCAAAAAGGACTAGCCATAATATTCCATTTGGCTTCTCATGTTATAAATAAATAGGGAGGGAGGACGAGTTTGTCACATCGACCAGGGATCTGATGTGATGGAAGTGCACCCCCTTAACCCCCACTTTCCCCTTTCTTTCAGCAGCTCCTTCCTTTCCTCCTCTCGATTATTCTCCTCATCCTAACGTGACCCTGCTCTGGCGTCCCTCAGGAAGACACGGCCTCTCTCTCAGCCTGTGCCATTTCCCAAAGTCGTTCTGTATTCCAGACAGCAGGCCTTGGCCATGATGCCTGCTTAAGCACTCCTGAGGTTGCTGGGCTGCGTCTTCCTCCGTTCGCCCTCAGAGCAAGCAACCCGACTTCTTTTCCCTTTGGATTATGGAAATGTGGTCATGGCTTAAGGCCATGCGCTGGGAGCCACTGGAGGAAGAGTGGCTTTCTCAAAAGAGAAACGTGGATCAAAGCTGACTGCCCAGATACTCTCATTAACAATTAACAACACCAAGACTGTCTTATAAATGCTAGACAGACAGAGTGAGAGAGACAGAGGAGGCGGTGAATTCTTGGAGAGAGAAATTAAGATAAATGAGGGAGAGAGCTGGCAGCTTGATTGCAAGTTTAGGTGTTCCCTGCTGAGTCTCTCCCACCATTTAGGTTTCCTCCATTTTCTCGATGGCTTTCTGGAAACTGCCACTGAAAATTACGAGTGCCTCTCTAATTTCCTCCCAAGCCCAAGCTGGCCATTAAGTCCAAGATTCACCCTAGTGAGGACGCCCATAACACACCCAGTGATTTTCTGCTCAACACAGCACTTTCTCCCTTTTCATATAGTTAATGCCAATTTCCTTCATTTCCAGACATCCATTCCCCCTTTTTTTTCTTTCTTTAACTCTCTCTCTGTCTCTCTCTTTCACTCCCCCTCTTCCCTGACCTCATTTGTCCACTTCTTTGTGAAGAGCTCAGTAATGTAGTAATGTCAGGAGCTCCTGCTCTTGTGCGCCTGAGGCTTTAGTGTCCACAAAGTGAATTTCTTTGGGCTTTGTAGTTCCTGTTTTGTACTTACTGTAAACCACTTCTCTCAGATCCCTGGATTTGAATTCTTAATGGGTCATGTCTGCAGCACAGCCCTGTTCTGTAATTGAAAGCATAAAGACAGTGAAAAAAAAACTCCTCTACTGGATGGCATTTGTCTTTTAAGTTGCAATTTCCCTGATTCTGGGATGTTTAAAATAAGATGGGTGGAGTATAGATGTGGATATCAGTATGCCAACCTCTCCTTAGTGTAAACTGAAAAAATGCAATGTTTTTTTTATGGTTTTCATTTAACTTAGAACCTGAGCATGTTTTTTAATGATGTATTTAAGGCCAAATGCTTAAGCGATGCTCTTGGTTTTAAAACTCAGATTATAGAATTTGTTAACCTAAAAAGTAGTGTAGAATTCAGTACACTGTCCTGACACCAACCTCAAACCAGCAGTGCACTCAATCAATTATTTAGCCAAGCTTATTTCAGTATCCCCGAAGATCGCTGCCTCTTTGCTATATTAAAATTCAGGTTGTTGAAGTGAGCTTTAATGTCATGTCTGTGGGCACTATTAGGCTGCAGTGTTCCTGACTGGTGGTTTGTCTTTTCTTAAGTCTTTAATTTCAGAATCTGGTTGGTTTTAAAAGAAAAAAAGACCATAGATTACACTCGTGTAATCACTCTGAATGAGAGTTATACCAAAAGTCAGCCCTAATTTAGGTAAATTGTCACATTCTAAGTGTAAACTGACTGACCTCACATAAAAAAATATGCAAATATGTGTTTACTTATTTCAAAGACTAAGATTCTTAGTATCTAAAAATATAAACCCACTGAATTCCTTATAGGATTTAACTGTGCAAGTTGCACATCTGGCTACCCTGAAGATGTTTATAATTTACCAAATTTGCTTAAATTGTGTCCACCAGTGTCATGTCTGACCCGCTTCTCAAGCACTTTCCATGTGGAATGATTATGCAGTTCATTCACCTTTTACAAACAAAAGTGCAGTCTGGCAGGTGGTCCTCTTTATTTAAGTCCACTCTTCCACTCTTTCTTAGAGACAGACCAAGTCTGATAAAAACATTTCACTTCACACAGTTAGCTGGTCTTTTGTTCAAATGAGCAACATAAACATGCATTTGTAAAAACAGGACAAAGAACAGAGGACCAAAATACTGTGCAATACAGTATCACATTTATGTTCATTTATGT
Organism: Brachypetersius gabonensis; assembly: GCA_037577145.1. Lineage (NCBI taxonomy): Eukaryota > Metazoa > Chordata > Actinopteri > Characiformes > Alestidae > Brachypetersius > Brachypetersius gabonensis. The sequence continues at coordinate 9,042,618 of JBBJLR010000007.1, read as the reverse complement.
TTAGTTAAGGACAGATTGGTTGTTCATTGTGTCATCAAAATTCTGAGCACACTCCAGAGCTCCCAAAGCCTACTGAGTTCTGGCTCAAGCCAGCTGGAGAGCATGCAGGGTTGCCAGATCCCCCATTCAGCAATCCTCAACCGCTGAGTCAAAAGTTATATGCGAATGTGAAACCACAAATAAAATCACTTGACATAGATGCCTTTAAAGCTAAGGAAACCAAATAAAAGTGTGATGCAACAAAAATTATAACGTTGCAGAATCTGTGCATGTATTGCTGGACCACACCCTATGAAAAAAGGGCTGCTAGGAGAGACTTTTTTAAGCACTGGAGAGCCAGTTTCCTTTTAAATGTTCCTTTTGAAATCCATTCTTGTCCTTTTAAAGTCGTGCTTTACAACAGTTCTGTAAAACCTATTGAAACTGTATGCCTTTTGAAATTGTATATGAGTGTAAGACCACAAATTGTTCTAATCTGGCAGGAGCAGTAACACAAAGAACCCGCATTTAGCTCTCTTTAAAAACCCTAGCTCAGCATATGCACTCCGCGATTTCTTCAGTAAATGTCTAGTACGAATCAGTGTGTGTGTGTGTGTGTGTGTGTGTGTGTGTGTGTGTGTGTGTGTGTGTGTGTGTGTGTGTGTGTGTGTG
>JBBJLR010000007.1:9025760-9041867 GCA_037577145.1 Brachypetersius gabonensis | reverse complement strand
TGTGTGTGTGTGTGTGTGTGTGTGTGTGTGTGTGTGTGTGTGTGTGTGTGTGTGTGTGTGTGTGTGTGTTTGTGTATATGTAAATAAATAAATAACATATAATAATTATAATAATTATTATACATATAATTATTATTAATAATTTTGACAATGAAATGACAAATAAATAAACATCTTTGTCATTTTACACCTTTGTAAATTAGCATAATTTGCTGACCTCACACAGTAAGAACCTGACCTTGTCAAATGGTTAGTTTTAGCCCTGCTTTTCTCTCCTTCTGCTCCTTGTTCCCTTCTCAGATCAGTGATGTTCCTTTCTCTGCTGCTGTGCACCATCTGTCCCTTTGTCCTGCCATCCTCTGCCGTCCCCAGACCAACAGCAGGTGTGTCACCTTCACTAACTTACACTCAGGACATGATTAATGAGATGTGACACATAGGGCAGGCAAGGCCTTTCAGCATTTTACAGCTGTTCACCCTCCTCAAATGTTTTATGTGTAAAGTTCCATGCAGAAACTGAACATAAGAAGCCCAAGGGCAAAGCTGAGAAGTTTCATTTGTTGGCTGGTTATTTGCCATAACCTTTACACTAATGTGGATTCACCTAAAATGGCATAAAATGAGTTGATGTCTTAGCAGAAAAAAAAATGTCTGTGAATGAGCTATTTTTCATCTGTAAAATGAACTCACACAATATTTCAGTATGTCTACCAGTCATGTGGTGTTACACCTTAAGGTATGTTCAATCTTTTCCCTAGATGAATCTAGCATCTTGCATGTTAAAATCCCTACCACCCCCACTTTGTCGGCCGTTTTGGGAGGCTCCTTGACTCTGCCATGCCTGGTGACCCTGTCACAATCTTCATCCACGCAGCCCACAATGGGCCGGCATGCTGTGCTCACTATGCCACGAGTAAAGTGGAGCATGCTCTCGTCTGGACGAGAGACAGAAATCTTGGTGGCTCGAGGGGAGAGGGTGAAGGTCAGTGAGCTTTATAAAGGTCGGGCCTCACTGCCGAACTATGATTCATCTCCAACTGACCTCACTCTCCAACTGAACGACCTGAGGCACAACGATACAGGATTTTACCGCTGTGAGGTCCAGCGGGGCCTTGAGGATGCTCATGACCTGACTCAGATCAAAGTGAAAGGTAACTCTTAAAGCATGTCAGCCATGCATCTGTAAAAAGAACAATGACTAACTTATTAAAATATTACAGGCCCATAAAAACCTGGCACCTTTTTACACCATTAGAAAATACTTACCCTTTACATTGTGTGAACATTTCTTGATGCATTTATCAATAGATATGCTCCAAAATAACTTGGCTTTATTCTAGGGTTTAGAATGTGTTTACCCTGTCTTGTAAAAATAAGTGGCAGTGAAAATATACAACAATTTTTAACTGGTCCTAGAATGAAAAAATTTAGCTACTTATATATATCTCAAATCTCAGTGCTCCTAATGTTCATATTCCCTATAAGCCTGGCTTCTTAAACTTAAAGGTGTGCTTATTTCATGTATGTCCACAGGTGTGGTGTTTCACTATCGTCATGCCTCCAGCCGATATGCTTTCTCTTTTGATGAGGCTAAGGATGCGTGTGAAGATATTGGGGCTCAGATTACCACTCCAGAGCAACTTCTGGCTGCATACAACAGTGGCTATGAGCAGTGTGATGCTGGGTGGTTAGCAGATGGTTCTGTCAGGTCAGTAAATTACTATATGACTAATTTAGTCCCACAGCATGTTGTTATTAGCTGTGACTGTTATTGGTATAATTCAGCAGGAATGTTTTCCAATGTCATGCTATTTAGTCTTTGAAAGAATAACGTAACATGATGTGTTAACCAGAACTAAAGATTTACGTTGATGTCTATTTGAACAAAACTCAGATACCCTATCCAGATGCCTCGTGAGGGATGTTTTGGAGATATGGATGGTCTGCCAGGAGTCCGGAACTACGGCATGATGGATCCTGATGAGCTTTATGATGTCTATTGCTATATAGAGAACATCCATGGTAAATGGCCCCTTTTATTATTAATTATATTCATTAATTATAGTATTATAATTAGCCACTGTTGCTAATATGGTATGACATATAATTATTCTTTAATGTAGGTGAGGTGTTCCACGGTTCAACCCCACAGCGCTTCACACTGTCCGAGGCTAAAGCCTACTGCAAGCAACAGGGTGCAGAGTTGGCCTCCACTAGCCAACTATATGCTGCATGGAACGATGGTCTTAACCACTGTAGTCCAGGCTGGCTCGCTGATGGCAGCGTGCGCTATCCCATTGTCACGCCACGAGAGCGATGTGGAGGTTCTGAACCTGGTGTCAAGACTGTGTACCGCTACAGCAATCAAACAGGCTTTCCAGAGCCTCACAGTCGCCATGATGCCTACTGCTTTAGGGGTAACAAATGTACCTTGGTTTTCATTTTACTTGGGTTTTTATTGAAGTTCAGTAGAGTTTGATGCATTTTAATTCTGCCTAAAATCCATTGTTCTGCCTATTTTTTTTCACAGGAAATGTTAATACTCATACAGTCACCCCAGTAGATTATTTGGCCACAGAGCCAGAGGACATTGGCCAGGACATTGTGACCTTAGGTGACCCTCAGGAGGAGTTTAGTCTGGGTGATGTAACTCAACACACGCAGAATGAAGCTCAAGGTGCTGTTGAGTCCTTCTCCCTCTCCAGTGAAACGACACCAGTGGTGGCAGATGAGCAAGACCCTACACCGTCCCCGCTGGATAAAGTTCATACTACCACTGCCAAAAGTAAAATCCTCACCTCCACAGCGACATATGGATGGGAACCTGAGTCAACTCAGACCTCTTGGCAAAAAGTGCTTAACAACCCTATTGACTTTGTATCAGTGCCAGAAATACACCTACAGCCAAGTCACAATCGCCCAATGCCAGTAGAAGATTTAGATACAGAGAATAGCACAGCTCAAGATGAAGTTAAAACTCACAATCATAAGCACTATCAGCCTATGCCAGAGACAAACCTGGAGCCAGGAGAGAGAGTAGACTATAAAATCTTTATAGAGAGCAAACCTAAATCCACAGCTGACAATTTAGAGACGGCCTATGAGTTTCGAGAAGTTGGCGGATCCAAACATTTCCAACCCATGCCTGAAACCAACCTTGATGATGAACTGTGTGGTGGCGAGTTGTGTGGTAAAAGTCTGGACCACACACCTCAAACCATCTCGACTATAACTTCTGAGGGAATAGAAGATGAAGTGACTACACCATCTACCGAGAGAACTTCTCCTGTCACCCTGAATAAAGAACATTCAAATGAGAATTTCTCTTCTGAAAGCACCACAGACAGTAAGCAGAGATAGAAAGTACTATGCTTTTCAAAGCTTGCCACTTTCAGTTTAAAAGCACAGCAATTGCTTAATGAAATATGTGACAGACCTTTAAATTACATTTGTTTAACTGAAATTAATCACTTTAATTTGTTCCATGACAGGTTTTGAGCCCAGTCACACACAGCACAGTGTTACAGACACTTTTGCCACTGTAGAAGGAGTGGAGGAGGAAGCTGGACATACTTCAGTTGAGTCCCTAGTAGCGTCTTTCAGTTCAGTTGAAAACGAGACTGATCATGACTTGGGAGTGACTGTAACTCCTACACATCAAGGAGAGAAAGAAGTAGAGTCTACTGATGGTTCAGGGGACCATGATGATGACCTGCTACTGAATCTCCTGACCACACCCATACCTGACATGTTAGGAACATCCATAATGCAGAGGGCAACAGAGGTGAAAACCAGATCAGCTGTTCCAGAGAGTAGCACTCTACCAGGCTTCAATATCATAGTAGGGGAGAAAGTAGAGCAGGTAGAGCAAGAGGGACTTGGGGGAACATCTGAAGTTCTTTACACTACAAACACTCAACCCCCTGAAGCTGAGACAGCTTTCAGCCAAAATGGTAGCAGCCATGACGATGATTCTTCACAGGAAGAAGGGTCTACAGGAGGCAATTCCTCAGTCTCAGAGTATCCAGACCTCAATCATCCTAATACAACACCCAGCATACTCTTGAACGTCACAAACCTGCTGATTCTGAAAACAACAGATGCTGTTAATGACACAGATGTTGTTAGTGTTAATGAGACTGAGACTGAGTCCAGCACAACTCTCTCTACTGTAGAGGTCACACTGCTCCCAGCTATGTCCCCAACCCCCAGCTGGGACACCGCAGCCTCTCACACCCCACCACAGGAGTCCAGAGCAGATGTGGAGTTCAGTGGTGACACCCCAATCCTCATAGGCAATCCTGAGCCCTTTGCTGAGTCTGACTTTACAGCAGCTCCCACCAGTGAAGAGTCTGAGGAGGGCCAGGGCCCTTCCACAACTGTGGCAAATAACACCACCACAGGTTCTGATGACATCAAGGAAAAGTATGAAGTCACAACCAGTACACACTCTGCCCCCACACCTACCAGAGCAACACAGAGCATCAGAACAGGCTTCTCAGGTATGATGACCATATGGGAGCCCATTATACAAGGACAGACACCAAAAGTTGTTCTTATTGCTGACTGTGATGATGAACCTGAAAACTGATTTGTTGCATATGTCCTAAGTTTAGCTTTCTGGAGCTCAGCAATACAGAGCAATAAAATGCTAAAATTCCCTTTTATACAACCATTGTGTCTTTGAGCTACACAAGCGTCATAGGCACCATCAGTTTTTCTTGCTTTATAATGGCTCCACCTAGTGGGCAGAGCTACATTGTGGCTTTATATACTCTGATCATGAGTGACTGCTCAGTTAATATGCATTTTATCTTAAACCACTGCAACCTAGCTTACTTTGTACATCTTCCGAATAGAAAGGGTCTCTTCAGCAGTAGGAATTTTGTGTTTCAGATGGCTGTCTTGAGAACCCATGTGCAAATGGAGGCACATGTGTGGACAGAAGCGCTGGTGTCAAATGTCTATGCCTACCAACCTACGGAGGAGACTTTTGCCAAATAGGTGAGTTACATTTAGATGTACTGGCAGTTCCCAACATTTTCAGCCTAACATATTGTGTTCCTGAAGTAAAACATTATATTGTTACTGATATTTAATTGGTTTAGTCTTTGAAGATATTAGAACCTAAGAAGAATGATAATAATATCAATAATGTCTGTCAGTTTATGGATTCTGACATTTAATTTTGATGTTGTACCACTTTTTTGTGACTTCTTAGATCTGGAGCAGTGTGAACCAGGCTGGGAAAAATTCCAGAGTAACTGTTACAAGCATTTTGCAAAGCGTCAAAGCTGGGAGGCGGCAGAGCAACACTGTCGCATGTGTGGAGGTCACCTGGTCTCTGTCATGTCACCTGAAGAACAGCATTTCATCAATGGCACGTCTGAACTGTTCTTATCACCTTATCTGGAACTGGTTCTACTTGTTCTTGTTTAAGGATTAAGTTAAGGTTTCAAACAAGCAGTGAAGGCAGACTGAGTGAATGAAAAATATACTCTTGAGTTAAAGGTACATGAAAAAAAAAATAGCGTGGCATTTGGACTTTGGCTTATTTATTCGTTCAGAATATCACTCTGCAACTCCAGAAGTGATTCTAATTTAAGGCTCATCTTTATTTATGTTTTTTTTTCTCATGACCTTACGTTGCAGGAGAAGACAGAGCAAACCGGTCCAGGCTACTATAATGCACACAATGCCCCTATGTTGTGAGAGTCATTTGTAAAATGGCCACAAAGAATGTGCATACTACTCACAGATATTGCGTTCAGTATATTGTGTTGAATGTCATTTATTTTAACCAGACCTGATCCTATTATGTCTTAGTGTTTCATGTTCATCATTTATATCTATATCAAAGCCCTAGCAAACAACGATTTTCATCATCTTAAATCATCCTGAAAGATATAAAATGTAATTGGTGTTCTCCAAAAAAGCTCTTTGAAGCCTCTTTTGGAGTTTGTATTTTGTCCGGGCTTGTAAGTGTGATGGTAATCAGACATTTGGTTTCCCTTTGACTCACATCCAGGTTTCTTTTTACAGATAAGTACAGGGAGTACCAGTGGACTGGCCTCAATGACAGGACCATTGAGGGTGATTTCCACTGGTCTGATGGCAACCCACTGGTAAGCTTTGTATAGGCCCAAACATTCTCCTTATTTGGGGCTGGTGTTTAATAGCAGTCCAGGGTCTTGGGATGAGAACTAAACTGTTCCTTCTTCTAGTATTTAGTACATATTTTAACAAAGTGCAGGAAGTAACAGACTGACTGTTTCTTCTCTAAGTAGTTTCTTCTGAAGGAATACAATAAAACTTGTGATAAATGAAGCTTAATCATGTTTATGAATGATCTGAAAGTATTAATTTAAGCTCAATTATGACTTTGACAAAAACTGCATCCAGCACCCGAGAATAAGTCTTATTTTGTGCATAAATTATCCTCAATATTTAATTGGAAGATCTCAAAACCTCCTGATGACACAAGACGGAATCTCTTAAGGTTCTAGCGCTTGGAAAAATCTTCTACTTTCTTAAAAGTATTTGTAGAACAATGTATTCACCTCAAAACCTACCCGGTGGCCTCCTGTTTCCAAAACACTGAAAACTACAATATACAACAGAAATATTTACAGTATACAGATATATCCTACAATGCAAAGTAAGGTGGTATTAGAAATGCTCATAGCGTAGTAGTAGTTTTTGGAAGATATTAATGAGAGTAAAAGCTTGGCTGCTCTGGCTCTCAGTAATAATATGTAATAAGAGCAGTAATCACTGCAAGTGTGTGTATTTATGTGTATACACACTGTTGTGCTTCAGTCCTTTCATGGTGACCAGAGAAAGTAATGTCTTCACTGACAGTGAGTGTTCTGTTGTGGCAACAGTTCTAGTGGGGCTGGCCAATCTGTAGGTTCACTTAAAGTAATGACTATACAAGATAAAAAAAAAACTTATGATGTCCTATGCAAAACTATGACTCTTATGTGTACTGCATCAGTGTTTGCCTGCTCTTTATTGTGGGGTTGTTCAAAATCTGGTTATGGGCTGTGTAAAACCACAACACTACAAGGCCATAAACATAAAGCAAAAACTCCTTTAAAGTTTTTTGTGCATGACAAGATGCTGGTAGAAACGATTTCCCGACATTTAGAAATGTGCAACAAAATGCCAGAAGGTGTGTCATGGGAAAGAATTCCCTTTCGGCCAAAGAACACAGTGGACAGGATCTTCTACACTTTTCACTATAGAAGTCCTGCCTCAGTGCTTTGTCCTCCATGGTCTTACAATAGAACAAAACACAGCGAGGTAGAGCAGTATTATTAGTGGTGCAGTGTATTTAGTGGATCAGTACTATTAGTGATGAAGTGAAGGAAGGTTTTGTAATATAGATCTTCTAGTGTAGATTTTTGGTTTGAGTTGTTTTTCCAGTTCATCTCCTTTTGGATTTCAGCCCATTGGTATAAGGATACCCACGACAAAACACAGTAATAAACCTACAAATGTCTTTCAGCTGTATGAGAACTGGTATCGTAGTCAGCCTGATAGCTACTTCTTGTCTGGAGAGGACTGTGTGGTGATGGTATGGCATGACGAAGGACGCTGGAGTGATGTGCCCTGTAACTACCATCTGTCCTACACCTGTAAGAAGGGCATAAGTAAGTATGCCCCCTAGTGGAGGTGCATAGAATGCTTTACATAATGGTAAATATGAGAGTATGCAGAGCATGTTTGGCTGAATGGCTAAAAATGGACAAAGGTTCAAATAATAAGTCATATGTTATGTGGCATTTGTATGTTTATTGTTTTCTCTTTTCTCAGCTTTCTGTGCTCAGCCCCCTCCTGTCTCAAACGCTAAGCTGTTTGGTCGCCAGCGCCTGCGGTATGAGGCCAACGCCCAGGTGCGTTACTACTGTGAGGAGGGTTTCATTCAGAGACACAACCCCATTATCACATGCCACATCAACGGCCAGTGGGAGGAGCCACACATCACCTGTACACCACGTAAGAAAATATTTCACTAATGCTGTCCTGTAGGTCACTAATGTCAAAATTCTGCACTGATAAGAGGAAAAATGAGTCTTTGTTTTCTACCCTAGTAAATGTACTGTCGTGCCAGTAATGATTCGGTTATGTAAAATGCTTTATATTATTCAAAAAGTTCTGGATTAGGTCAGTACATACAGTGCTGTGCAAAAGTCTTGAGCCACCCCTCATTTCTTCTGCTTTCAAAGAGCTAAAGACTTTCTTGGCCATTTTCAGTCCAGTACCTGACTAGTTTCAGAAGAATATTTTTTGTTTGTTGATTGACACAGACCTACAAATAAATCCTAGCAAAGCCATCTAACTGAAGTCATTAAGCAGTGAAGAAACAAGTGCAGATTATTGCAGAGGATTATGCTGGTGATTAGTTTACTGGTGATGCCTTAGTGTACTTATCATCCAGGCTTAACAGCACTGTTGACATTGTGTGTATTCAACAGAAACACTGGATTCAAATGAAGATCATGCCACACTCTCCACCACTCAAAAGCAGGAACCAGTACTCGTAGAAGATACAACCACAGAAAATGCAACATCAGAATGGTGGAGCCTTTAGACCAATTAGTGCTTTTTCGTTTTCTCTTCTGGTCTTCCCCTTTCATTCAAGAGACTTTCACAATCATCATGCATACCACAGTGTTTTATAAGAAGAATATACATATGCACATCACATTTCCAGCTTTCTGATCTACTCACTGATCTACTCAAGTTCTTTCACTCACATTTCTCTCTTAAATCTGACACAGAATTACCTAATTTGTAATTCTACGACCCAAATCATAACAGGTATTCAGAAGCAATCCCCAAATTAGCATGCCTGAAAGCACAACTTAAAATGACGAAATAATGGAGCAAATACCTTTTAACCTCAGCTGGTCTGAATTAAATCGATGCCACTGTGTCATAAGAACTTTATGAGGGTACTAATGGACTAGTAGACCAGAGTGTAATAAGATGAGCCAGGACTAACCTGGTGCATTCAACCTTATGCTTGAAGCTTCAAATGAAACTCCTAACTCACATAACACACACCATGCTGATATCAAATGCTTTGTTCCACAAAAATGAGAAAGTCAAAACTGCTACAACCCATCTTTAGGCATACTCACAGCACCCCATGTTATTAGTCCCCTTTAAAGAGAACACTTAGTAAAATTGGGCTGGATTAAAAGCATAGGCCATGTTGTTATATCTCACTAAGGCCTACAAGTGTCTAAAGAAAAGGCATTACCATTGGCTGGCCTTAACTGAAGCCCAACACTAGAAATGGGGCTAATGATACTCTTCAGCACCCTCCATTCACACATTTGTAAACACAGAAAAAGAAGTGCTTCTCAACCTCGCAGGATGCTTTTAAACTCAACTAATTTTAGTTCTAGAATTCTTACTTCAGTGCTCAACAAGCTACAATTTAGAATTTATAACCCACTAAATTCATTTTTATAGGTGGTAAAGATCATGTAGCACTACATTTATTAACAGTGATTTATTTTTTAACCATTTCTGATTGAAGGAATCTCTCACATTACCAAAAACCAGCCTGACAGTTTCAGGAATTCATTACTTGAGCTTTAAGCCAACAATAAGTGAACAAGAATTCTTAGCTTTCATTAGATGGTATAGACACACAGGAGCTGAAATTCTGAGGTGTAGGTCATTTAGTGCCTGGCTGTGAATTTTTGTACTGAAATCCCTTATTAACACTTTTAGTAATACGTGTGTTTTCACTGACCAAAAGCATACACTCTTCCCATTCTACATTTTTTAGGCTTATACTAATTGCATAAGATTTACACGAGTTAACTCTACCCATCATCTTGCAGCACATTCATAATGACAAAAATGTGTGTATTTTCCTAACTTGCAGTTATGTCCACTTGTATCACTAATTGAGGGGTAACCATTATCAGTACATTTTTTAAAAAGAGGGAATTCAAAACAAAGTAAAACTGTGGATGTATGTTGTCAAATCCAATTGGCTGTAAAACATAGATTTGTATATGTGTTACACTCTGAAGTTTCAAAGACCCAGAAAAGTATCTCTAGTATCATTGAGATTTGTGATGCACTTTACTGATTTTGTAAACAAGTATTTCATGATAATTTATTCTGTGGCTTGATTTTTTCCCCACACAATATATGGAAATATTTACTGAACACAACAAAGATTTACGTCATAGAAACTGTCATAAGTATTTTTATTCATCATACAGTATTTTATTACGGTGTTATGGGAAAAAAAATCAAGCCATAAGGTGCCATCTGGTATATGGTGCCATACTGTTACAACATATACAATGCTGTATTTGTTCTGGGGTTTCATTTTTTTAAAAGTAATAATAAAACAGCCCTTTTACTAACAGGATCAACAATAACTTGTTTTGTTCTTATTTTTATTTGGTAGTAAGCACACTCATGAATCCACTTTTGTTTTAAAGTAAATGAACAGAACTTATAATCATAATTACTGTTATTGCACAGTATACAAGAATTCAGTCATGGACAAAACAATTATTTCAGAAAACAAAGAATTTGATAATAATATACAAAGTTAGCTGTAACAGAGAAATATCTGTAATAATAGTTTGTTTGAGTGGACAAAGTCTTTAGTTCAAGTTTCCATACATTCAGTAATCAATCATTTTATTTGAATAGCAGCACGCTCTTGAGAACTTTTGATTTTATGCCTTGTCTTGTGTCATAGCAAAATATGCGTAATAAGATTATTTGGATCTTGGTTAAGCAAACTGTTTGTATACACATTCTCATTCCCACACAAATCTTCTACTTGTAACTACCCAAAATATTAGGTAGTTACAAGTAGAACTATAACATTGTCTCATATTGCTAAAAGCACAGCAGGTAATTCTGAAAATCAGGAAAAAGTGACAATGATGTGACAGTGACACAGTTTGTCTTGCTCTGATAAACACAATCAGTAGATTTCAGTGGTGTCTTTTACAGATTAGGTTTAATGGTGTTGGTAATTTACCTGTAGCAGTATGCTCCATAAAGACGTAAACTCTTGGCGGGGAATCCAAAACTGTGGACCCCTGGCTCTGGGATTCCCCCGCAACGCTTCCTCGGGGTAGTGATAGGAAAACGCACACTGCCATCTTGTAGCCAGCCTCCATCACAGCTGTCCAAACCCAGGAACCTCCAGGAAGAGTAGAGCTGTCCCACACGGGCCAGGTTCGCTCCTTCCTCCCTACATGCCTGCAGTGCTCCCATAAAATCTAAGGGCCCTGGGACATAGAATACTAAACCTATGCAACAGGCAAAGATAAAAAAGAAACCAAGTTGCAAATTATTGGAGTTTGGGGAAGGTGTGAGGGACTATAAACTAACGTTTTAGATGGTTTTCTAAGTAATTTTCTAAACCATTTTAATATTAACATTAAAATAAGTTTTCCTAGTCATATCAGAGAGACACTGCACAATTTCAAACATCCCTTTTGCTACTCCTACCCTTTATTAACTGTAAACTGACACTACCTCATGCTTGACTACTGTCTGTGAGATCTCCAAAAAAGCAGAACCTCCTTAACATTCAGTGTTAGTTTGGAAACATTTTGGAACATTTCTGTGTATCCAGTTGCTTATAATACCCAGCATATTGATATTGATATTCATATTTTTGTGAATAGACAGTGAAAGTATTCAGGTAAACCATTAGCCACCATGTCTGTACCTGCCTCTACCATAATCGTTTACCTTCTTGTTTGCATCTACGGTACATTTGTGCCACTTTGATGGCTGCTTTAATATGTATGAAAGGTATGCACTAGCTAAGTATCTTGTACAGTTCACTGAAACACTGAATGCAGCAAGTCTGCATTATATCACATGGGTAAAGTCCCAGTACAATTACATTTAGATTAGAATTAGTTCATTAATTCAACATTCCAAAATAACAGTGGTACCTCATTCACCAATCATGAACAATGTTTTAGACATATTTAGAGATAATAGGCTATATAACGGTAATGGAAAATCTGAAACAAAAAACAACAATGTTCTCTGTTAATAATAGGTCAGCTGCTTTCATCACAGCATCAAGATGACATTTGAAGCTGCCAATATCTCACAGACATGGTAGGAGCTCAAATGTCATCACAGAAACAATCACCCTGTCTAACAGATTCTCTCCTGTATGCTTACACAACAGCGGCTTGTGTTTCTCCTCTTCAGTCAATTAGTGAGCCCACCATCCTTCTTGTCTTTACTCCTTAAGACTCCATGCCCACTGTCCCAAAAAACATCACTGTGTGTAACTCCTACAACCTTTCAGAAATAAATGCCATATTTCTCTGTTGTACCTTTTGTAAATGTTAATGTATTGGCATGAGCAGGCGTGTACACTTATGGCAATAGTGCTTTCAACAAATAGATGTCATATCTGCTCCCCATTAAGTATAGTACACCTACAGAACTCAGAAAATATTAAATCTGGGATTCTTTTTGTTTGGGTGTAACATACTTATTACATGTAATTGGTGTATACATTTGAAACAAGTAAACTAAAACTATTTTTTAAGTTAAAAAATACTGATCCCAAAAATATTGGTTCTCAGAGAAACCCTCACATATCAACTACAGTATTATTGTTATCTCTACCCATTCTATCTGCTGACCTTCAGTGGTTGAGGTGAAGCAGAAAGCATCATAATGTTCCTGCATTCTGTGCCGGGGTCCATAGCTACGGATCCCTGGAAGAAGATCTCCTCCACAGGCTGGCCGTGGGTGCAGGATCGGGTAATGGACTGTCCCATCATTTAGCCACCCAGCATTGCACCAGTCAAGGCCTTCTGTCCATTCTATAAGTGTGATAAGTAGAGGTGCTGAGAAAGATCTGAGATAAGTAGAGATGCTGAGAAAGATCTGAGATAAGTAGAGATGCTGAGAAAGAACAGTGCAGTTATAGAAATCACTCTAATAACTGGATGTCATCACAATACATTCCCCATCCAGTACTAGTTTTCTGTTTGATAAATAGTACTACTCACCTCTGTAGAGCTGCCTGTATGTTGCAAGTGTGCCATCCTGCTCTGCACAGGCATCTTTAGCATCAAAGTAGTTCAGTTTATACCGACCACGACTGCTCTGATAGGGAAACACCACTCCTGAAATGTAAGTCATTCTTGAAAATGTATTTTAAAATACTATTAAAAGCAATTATTGTTTATTATTGAACATTCCAGGTATCCTAAATATTAACTTTACATTTGTAATACAAAAGACCCATTTATAGCATATATAGTGGCTGTTCCAATGCATCTATATCATTTAAATGTTTCTAAAGGTATGTGAGGTATGTTTGATTAGGGCTGAAACTGTATCTAGGATCACCCATAGCCTTATCATGCAGACCAACATTTCAGACCACAGACTGCAAAGATAAAGCTAAAGCTACAAACTTAAGACCTTGAGAATAATTGAAAATTTAGATAGATTTACACAAATGTACAGTGTTTGGTAACATAAATGAAAAACTTAAAAGAGAGTTACTCTTTGCGAATATTATTTTTCTGGGCTACTGTTTTGATTAAGCCACACCAATAAATCAATCTATTAATTATTAATAAATGCAAGAAACCATAAACTGCAAAAACAAAAAACCCTACTGCATTCACAACGTTCTTCAGATTTATTCCAATCTGGGCCACCTTCATATGTGGTACTGATACGTATGTGGCAATGCAAAGGAAGAGGATATTAAGGCTGTATCTTCAAACTGTATGAGCTTCATAAATCCATGACCAGCTATTGTAACCAAATGCAGCTAGATCTAATATTGTCTAAATGTAATCCTGAAGTAATCAGAGTACATCATACTTTTTAAATAATAAGAAAGATTGTATGAAAGAGTGTCTACCCAACACTAACATACTTGAATGCATCAGACTACACAGAACAGAACAACTACAACTACTCTGGAGCCGGGAAACATTGCTTTACCTTCAATCCTGAGAGTAATGTCGACACTTTCATCATTAATTCCATTGATGAGCTCGCAGCGATACTGGCCATCATCCTCCAGTTGAAGGCCAGTGAGGAGAAGAGAGATATCCAGCACATGTGCACGACGAAGCCTTGCTCTAGGCCCCAGAGTACCATACTGTTTATCTGCATGACCATTTGTGATGAGAATAAGGTTTTCCACTCCTTGAAGAAGAGGGTCAACTTTAATCCACTTCACTCTGTAGTGAGAGGGTTTGGTCTGCAGTACACATGGGAGGGTGATGTTCTCCCCTCGTCGTGCCGTTAACTCAGCGTACACTGGGGGCTCCACAAGATACTGAAGCTCCTTCCCTTTATCTGCACAACATTTTTCATAATAGTGTGAAAATGCAAATAACTGACATGACTAGCTAAACTATTCTAAAAGTACACTATAGTCCCAACAGTATGCAGACACCTGTTCAGTGGTTTTTGTTTGTTTGTACCAATTTTTCGTCTACGCTCGGTAAGGCTTTACACTAGATGTTGGAACACTGGTGTCAGGATTTGATTGCATTCTGCCTCAAGAGCATTATTGAGGTCAGGTACTGATGTTGGAAAGTTGTGAGAGTGGATGGACATTCATCACTCCATAATACACAGTTCCAGTGCTTCACATTCAAAATGCTTGGAGAGTCCTAACTGATGTATTGGACATGGTGACTTCAGGCTCATGTGCAGCTGCTTCAAGCATTCAGTTCTATTGGTAATCCTTATCTATCGAGATTGACCAATCCGTGCATATGTAAAATGTAACCTGGATCAGCAGGGTGCACATCTAAAAGTAGCTAAATGCACTAACGAGAAGGGATGTCTGGATACATCTGGGCTTATAGAGTATATGCTGATCATAATGTTTACCTTTATTGCCGAGATGATAAAAGGCAGAAGTCCAAGAGAGCAAACTGGCACACACCGTGAATATAGCCGAGTTCATATTTGAGCACAGCTTTCCCTGAGTGAAAGGTATTGAAATTAAATAAAGATATGTAAGGTGCTATTGATAACATTAACAACTTCTCAACTATACAAGAATGTCATACAAATCTGAAAGTTTGCATTGACATATTTGCCCTGTTTTCATCTCTAGAACCCTTTAAAACAGTTAAAACATGCATAAATACCCAGCAAATGCCTTACATTGCAGCCATCATTGCTTAGACTTGTTGTTTCTCCATGAGGGGCCGTTTAGGAAATATTTCGGACATTTGTTAAACAAACACATTTAAAACACATACACATTCACATATGAAACTGTCACACATGCATCCATACTACTGAAAACACACATTTAAAACGCTCACACAGATACATGTGAAATGTATTTTCTCACACACACATATGAAACGCTCTTAACCCTCTATTGCATGGTGTTGCTTCAGGGTAACATACCCATTTCTCCTCAGTTTCACTGCACAAAAAATCATACACCAATAAAAATGCTCATTTTAATCTGGAGGAAGTATAGGAAGCTAATAATCTGCTTGTATTTGATCACATAAATTGTGCCAGCCCTTTTTCAATCTCTTTTCCTCATCTGTACTCACATGTGGGAGCCAGCCATGTTTTTTCAGCTCCACAAAACTGTGAAAAAGTGAGATTATCCTGAGGATTTCTGTGAACTAAAATATATTTTCACAATTTTGGGTACATTCTGATTTCCTTTTTCTCTTTTGATTATGTTTTCATTGAATATTTCTTTTGTAAAGGGGTAAAATAGTTATGTTGCCTCAAAGCAACAATATTCAACAGTGGAATGAGGATTCCCTGTTCTTATGCTTGTTAGCAATACAGTATTGTTAGCAATACAATATTTCACACAGATGGCAGGATACCAAGACATATTAAAATATTTGTCAGTATATGCCTTGTTTTTTTAATTTTAAAATACTGAACAATATTTATGATACATTATTCAGTTTAGCTATTGGTAGACGTCTATGCATAGCCTAGAATTTGAGCTTTGTCAGCTCAGATGTGCATGTGCGCTCGTGTGTGTGTGCGTGTGTGTGTGTGTGTGTGTGTGTGTGTGTGTGTGTGTGTGTGTGTGTGTGTGTGTGTGTGTGT
>JBBJLR010000007.1:8986527-9006461 GCA_037577145.1 Brachypetersius gabonensis | reverse complement strand
TGTGTGTGTGTGTGTGTGTGTGTGTGTGTGTGTGTGTGTGTGTGTGTGTGTGTGTGTGTGTGTGTGTGTGTTTAGCTTTGCAAGGGAGGCTGCTGTGCACATGACAATAAAAATGTCTTCATCAGCACTTTTGGAAATCCATTTTTAATAATGTTACTGAACCATTTATACCTCATATACTGTGTGTAGTCTTTCCTCCAGACCCATTTGTACTATTTACTGCTTAAATTAAGAGACACTGTGATAATAATTAACCAGTATTGGATAGCGTGTGACCAGGGGTGCCCGAACCCCTACATATGACTATAAAATGTAGCTGGTGTAAAATGCAGCTGGCATAAAATTATGCATAAATGTAAATGGCATTATAATTACAAAGAAAGAACGGGGATATTTAACAAACTTACTATAAATGATGTTCAGCATTGTCATTTCCTAGTCGATATGAATATAATCATCTGGTCATTCCCATACAAGTAATATATAGCTAAAACGATCTGCTCCAGCTACAATTGCATTTCTTGATAGGCTGAAGTAAGAAATATAGTAGGTAAACAATAACCAGCATCTCTGTACATCGATACCAGCTGGTATCAAACACTGGTATGATGTGGCAAGTTATACAAACTAAATGAGATTTATTACCTGCCAAAGCTGATTCACTGGTGAAGCAACATTGGCTCCATGTTCAGTGAACAGCAAATCTAACTATGAAAAACAGTTAAAGTTTGTAAAAGAGGCTTTAGTGGGGGCAAGGGTTGTCACTCCAATAATTTTCTCTCAACACCTCCTGACTTTTAAGAGTATATTATTATTACTGTAGGTTGTGAAATTTGACCAAACATTTATACTAAAATATTAATATTTAAGCACCTCGTGCATTTTCAAAACAAACAGTAGACTATGCTGTACAGTACAGGCATACCATTGTATTTATACTTGTACCTCATATATTTATTCTAACCCCAGTAATTGTGAGTCCCTGCCTTATGCCCACTGAGCCCAGGATAGGCTCAAGGAATCTGCGACCCTAGTCTGGATTAAGCAGTTACAGAAAGTGTGTGAGTATATTTATTCTAGATAAACTGATTATTTTGTCATTCTAATATTTTCATTTCTCTTCTATTCATGAACTTCCATAATGGGAAAGCACTTCTTGAAAGTTTAAATAAATACTGTGATACTGAAGTGAATTTAACGATACCTGAGGTTATGTCAATGAAGTCAATTATAGCACTGTTGTGTTACTGCCATGATAATAGTTCTGGTGAGACTGATAGTACATCACATTTGTACACAGTTTAGTCATTTGAAATATTGAAGGCAAGGCAAGTATGTCTTTGCCTCAATAGGGCATAAACAGGGATTCATAAATGTTTAAAACCTTTTTTGCAATAATGCTAAACATGTAACTGCCTAAAATGTGATTTGGTTTGAAGATCTCTGGAATTATTGTGCTTATAGCCATCTACAGCCATTACAGTGGAATGCGGAATTACAATCCACTGTCCACTGTAGGGTAAAGAGGTTTAAGGTCTATATGACCATCTATCATTGATTAAGAATCTAACACTTAACCAGCCGGACAACTCTTTCTCACACTTGCTGAAGCTATGCATTTGCATAGGGTCTCATTAATGAGCTGACAGTGTGGTGCTCTCACTCTGTTCTCTTCTCCTCCAAGAGAAACAATAGCAAGCGTGTATATGGTCTGAGTTTAATGTTGGGAAAAGTCTGAATAAGGGGTGTGCATGTGTGTCGGCTCTTATTTAAAATGCCAGACGCCGACAATGGCCTTGAACTTGAACCCCCTTAGGTCCCCTTGACCTCAGGCCTATCCTTCATGCTCCTCCCTGTCGGCCCGAAACTTCCATTGTTTGGCTGTCGGCATTAACTCTTCACACCCTCTGCATGGTCGTCTCTCTTAGCAGCAGGGCCTTCGTCATTCATGCTGGCTGGTTGGGCCCGGGAGACCCCATCTACGTACAAATGCCCATGGGACAGCTTGTTTTCCCATAATCCGAATGCACAGAGTAAATTCCTTTCCCACACCCTGCATCTTAGGTTTCCTGCTCTTTTGTTTTAGTGGTTTGACTTTAGTCGCTGTACATTGATGCAGGAATTTGCAAGGCATGCAGACAGTGACTCAGACACTTCTCACGGCAGGAGTGCATCTGTCAGAAAGGCCATTTTTATGTGATACTTGTTACTAAAATGAGGATGAATGATGAATAGGACCATAAATATCAAAATGTCATTACCTGTATTCTGTGCTTGAAAGTCTATCATAATTTTTAACAAATGGGAAAGTATCCAACGAGGTGCAAGTGTCTTTTGATATGTTGATGAATCATAAATGTTCATAGAAAACAACAAGAATTTAAGTTATACTCACTATTAGAAATAAATATGAGCATTGGGGGATTCAAATTCATTAACTCACCATTAAGTCATACTGCTGTGCTTGCTTTCATATCAAGAGAAAAAGAAGCATCCTCTTGTATGTAAATTTATTTTACAGTCTGAAATTCACAATAGCCAGCAGTGTAATGCACTTTAGAATAATCATTTTTAGATTGCATATAAAGTGCATGAATTTACAAAATGATTTTATCTGTATTTTTATTTTGGTGCTGGTTTTTGGGTTTATTTGAGCTCAGATTCCACAGTGCAGCCATCCTTTGGAACCCAGACAGACAGACTTTGGATAAGGTGCTAAAAGGGATTCTTCTGGAGTAGTCCCATAGCACAAGAACCTTCACTGTATACTTGTTTTAATAATCATTTTTGCAAATGTGATGTGAGGAAGTGTGAAGGACCTTGTAAAAGTTCTAAGAACCCATCTTGTGTAAATGTTCTGTACAAATTAAGTCCATACATTGTAACCCAGAACTATTTAGGAACTTATATAGGAGACTACACCAGATTATGCTCAAGCTTGTCCCTGAACTGTCCTGTGCTTGGGTTAGTTTCCAAAGAATGCTTACTGTTAAATCTGGCCCCAAAGTAAGCAAATTATTGCAGTCAACGATGAATGTAGATGTCTGCGGTCAATTGATGCTGTAGGAATGAAATGTGGTGGAGGTAAATGATTGATTGAATTAGGCACTTAGTGGAGAGAAGTGCACACAAAGAAGAGAAAGAAAGTGTGGTGGGAGAGGGCTAGGCCAGCAGAGTGATGGATGATGGCTGTCTTTACAAGAGGCTTCTGTCTGGAAACGTTTCTTAGGTCCCCTGGCTGCTGATGGTCGACCGGGCAAATGTAATGGCACTCCATGTAATAGAATCAACCACTCGACTAACAAATAAGAGAGCACACATCCATACACTAACGTCTCTCCCTTGCTCACTCTTGTTCTCATTTACATTCACTTGTTCATTCATCAGATCATTCATTTGCCTCTTTTGCAAAGAAATAATACTGTCATTAAGGTTGCATATGACTCACAAGTTGTTTGAGTTGATGTCCTTAATTTCCTGTACTTTTCAACATTGCGTTAAAAATATTAGTGTTTCAACAGAAGCAGTTTGATATAATCAGGCTAGTGCTGTGTCGTTCAAAAACATTCACAACAATACCATAATTCCATACAACAGAACCATCAAGGATTGGTCCTTTTTTTTAGCATTCTGGGCATGTAAGGGTTCCCATCTCAGTTCTATAAAATTCACAGATACATAATCAATGAACTGTTTGACTTTGCTTAAGAAATAGGAAAGTATATGAACATTTAAAAATACTTGTAAAACAGCTTTGTCCTACATAGACCACCAATCCTGGACAATACTGGAATTTTCTGGATTAGTAGCAACCTTAAATCAATATATATAGAAGTCAGAATTCCTTCTCTCAGTGTTAGCATGTTTGTGTTCTCCATTCACCCTTTAGCTCATGCCATAATGATGTACTCAGAATTCTGGATAATGGCCATTTAAGGATATCAATCCACTCCAGCCCAGCTTCCTATTAGGGCACTATTACAAGGGTATGAAATGGTTTATCCTGGCCAAAACCTGACTGATCAGCCATTTCCCTCACTACTCGCACAGTTCGCCATTTTGACGGGCACTGACAATGCCTTTCTCCCACCAACAGCAGGTGATAACCACTGTATTAGCAATCAAGGGACTTATTCAGTAATTAAAAGAGCAAATCAACTGTTCACTCTTGGCACAGGCCACCGCTCAACCCATAGATGCTCTTTCGGTGTCCTGGCAACTGGTAAACAAGAGGATAGAGAGTGAGCTTCCCCTCACAGTTCACATAATAGGCTCCTGAACGCTTGCGCTTTAGCATGCTAATCATGCTGCGAGGGAGGTGAATACAGCGCTCAGGCAAACGACCACCTCAACAAACACACTCCAGCAGGACTAAGACTCTGTCAGAGAGAGATAACCAACATCTATTAAGACATTTACATTTTACGTATGTGAACATGGCTAACACACATTAGATACATGCATCTGAAATAAAAAGCTCGTTATATACAGAATGAGATGCAACTGAATTTAAAGATCTAAAATACTATACACAATTTTAAGCCGAAGTCCAGAACTGCGGACTAAGAGGTACTGAGAAGCAAATCTTCACAGCTGAAATGACACACTGTACCATTTAAAAACACTGCAACTTCTGACCTATTTTCTGATTTCTGTTTGTTTATTTGCATTTACCCCAATTTAGTCAAGTCCAGTTTTACCCGCAAGCCAGGATGCTGGGACAGTCACACATGCTTCCTCAGAGCCATGTGAAGCGCCACCACATCTTTCCAAACTGATGCCAAGGCACTATTAATAAACAATTCAACATGCTTGGAGGAGAACACTAACATCAGCTAACTGATGCCAGTCTTGGCTTGGCATACTGAGAGATGGGGGAGAGGGAGGCCATTCTACTCACCCAGAGATCGCATGGCCAGTGCTCTGGCATCACAATGGATCTTGTGATGCTTCATCAGCAGGCACTGATTTGGCATCCCTGTTTGCATATCATTTATTCAGAAACTCAAACACTACTTGAAATGGCTAAAGAATTCTGGAGATCAGTTACATTTTGTTCATAGACAGGATCTACCCACAATCTTTTAAAGTATCCTTACATGAATCACATACATTGCATCTTCAGGACTTGGAACATAATAGGAACACTTTCAAGGTATGAAGAACTTTCCCATATTGCAAAATGTTCTTAATCAATTCACTTGTTTTTCCAAGAATCTTTACACACACTAACACATGCATCCAGTGCATGGTCTTTTGGTTCCAAGTGGGAACCAAAGGTAAACGAAGGTAAAAAATTTTTAAATAACCCATAAACTGGTAAAGAAACTTCACAGGTTTTTTAAGAGTGTCTATTGAAAAATGTGCGAAACACATTTTTCATAGGAGTTATTCCTATGCTATAGGAGTGGAAAATTGGAGTCTTGACCCACTGGCTGGTTGTAGGCGTTTAAGGGGTTAGAGAACCCCAAATTATGTAATGCTTCTAATTAACTAAATGTTTTTCTTTATTTTATTTAATAACAATTTAAAAACTTGGGAAGAGCTGGCAGTAAAATAACTGATTAGCCCTTGCCCTATAGATGATCCAGCTCTGAGTGAAGTGTGCAGCAGGGCAGCCAGGTCTAATCCTGTTCTGTGCCTTAAGTTGTCTCGTGGTAGTGTTTCACCCAAATGTGTTTTATATCAGCTTCATTACATTGTACAGTACATGCACGCACCCTCTCTCCTGCCCCCCTGAAAACACAGCCATTAGATTATGGGCTTCTCAGAGCAGCCAAGAAACACAGACGGAGGGGAGAGGTCACCATCTATGCCGCTTTATAGACTCAACTCTGCTCGAGTCCTTCCAGATGAATACCAAATAAGATACTTGGAATTTTAGATTGTAAACAAAGGGTTATCGAGTTCAAGCACAGTATACAGTGAGATTAAACTCCTAGAACCCCAGGAAAAAAATGGTTCAAAGTTACAGGAAAACGAGGTTCAAAGTAAGGGGGGCAAGCATAAAACCACATAGGGAACTGTGACTTGGCTCTGGCTATGAGGATATATAACATTTGCTGAGCATATTGATTCAGCAAGCTTGTTGTTTTACTCGAGACTCTAGGCTATAAACACTCTTACCATTGCTTGTAAAATCATTCACTGTGCATATTGAAACATGTAGAATATATTACATTACATGTACATCTTGCGGGTTCATAGATGTATATGTATATATTACGTACATAAAAATTCGAATAAACCCTGTTTTTAGTTTGTTCATATTATCATTGCATACACTGTAATCTACATTATTTAAGGACCATGTTGGATATTCTTTGCCTAAAACAATTTAGTTTGTCTATAACAATGAAAAAAAAACCCACAGTTTTTTTTTTTTTCATGTGTGTGTAAACTTTTATTCGTATCCATACTAGGGCAAAATAGCATAAGGCACAAATGGCAGCCTATAGGAGCAAGTTAGTTACATTAGTCTCAATGAACAAAAAAACAGACAAAAAAGATATTTGCATAGATCATTTTTACACTTATTTTCAAGGTAGTGCAAACAGTCGAATAATTAAAAATCTCATTTGAACAAAATTTGCGTTCAAGATTTACATGTATTGCATGGAAAATTATCTTCATTCATTGTACTTAGAGTTATTAAATATTAATCACTTGCATTAATTTTATAGGTAAACTGAAATTCTGATTGCCTTCAAAACAAGATTAAGGACATCAACATCCACAACAATTAATAAGTCTCAAACACAGATTGCACAATTCTCTTAAAAATAACAGAATGCTAAATAATTTGCATAGACAGTGAAATATATATATTTGCCTCTTCCCAAGCTTGATTCTAAAAATAAGTACTCAACACTAGTCATTAGTGTTTAAATGATATAGAAAGAAGAAGTATTCTAATGACAAAGATGCATCCATCACAATAGTGTAAGCTCAGATAAATAGACAAAATAAAATAAAAAAAGTAAAATAGCCATAATCAAATCTTATGTAAATTACAGCCATTTAAATTCTCTGTCTAAAATAAATGCTGTATCACTATTAACTTGCTTAAAATAATGCTTTGTAATCTGAATAGTGGAAGTTCTAGCTGTACAGGACCAATCCTACACTGCTGCTTGTTGATTGCAAGTCCAACGCAATTGCATAGAGTATAAAGACAACAGCTCTCTCTACACCAGGTGTGTAACTGTTAACACACAGAGCTGCTCAATACAGTGCAGTACCCTTCACTGCTGCCGGCCATGGTTCTCACATTCATATACTTAATTCAGGAGGTCAACCTTATCCATAGAGCAGGCTGTTCTTGGAAATGAGTATGAATTATGAGAATGAGTTTGTGATCAGCTATAACTGAGGGATACAAGGACGCTACATAATCTCATTTCTAGCACTTGTGCTCTGTCTGTAACATCAAATAAAACAGAGGAAAATGGTTATATGAATGTGTAAAGTGCTCTATGCTAAAGATTAAATTTGCTCATATAGTTTCTGCATAGGCAGATTAGATTGGCGGATTGTCTTGACCTGGGTTAAATACATTTTAATAGATCTTTCTTTTCCTATAACACTTGAATGTGTGACCACTATGCTAAAGGTTACTTTTTCTAAAATGATGAGGGATTCATTTACAATAGAATCCTTGAAAGCCATATATCATACGGACTTCATCCTTCAATCGCCAATACAACTATTGGTAAGAATATATTAAATACCTAAAGGATTCTCTTTGATTTTCATTTCATTGCAGGTCTATAGATTTCCAATGAGTAAGGGTAGAATCTACCTAAAAATGTCATAAGTGAATGCAAAGTACAAGATACATAGTTCTACTGATTCGCCTGAGTGACATTTTTATCCTTCTGTCCCCATTCTTTTTCTTATTTTACTGTCCCATATTTGTCACCTGTTATTCAACTAAGGTTAGAGTTTCATAATTTTAAAACCTTTACACACAAACAAGGACAAGAATGCTAAAATATTAATTAAGCATAATATCAACAAAAACGGATTCGCATTTTAAAGTGCTGCAATGTTAAATTGTTGGGGCACACAATACAGTGGTGCAGGCATCAAAGTTCTTCATCGGCAGATACTGAGTTGTCATCCATGTTTCTGTGTCATTCGTTCAAGTGATCTGTTATGTCTCTGATACCTAAAACAAAAGAGAGGGAGAGAACATTAGAAAGCATATAGAAATGCAGTCCTGTTGAAGAATAATGCTGGAGATCAGCTCAAATGTACTTTAGATCAATGTGTTCCCAAATCTGGTTAATGGATCGTGGTCTGCAGAAACTAAATTGACTTCACTCATTAATCACCTATAGCATCCTGTCCTGAAACATCTAAGTGTCAATGCACCTTTAGACCAAGCACTTTCTTGTAGCATTTGTACGTGACTATGCTGAGACTTGTAGCTCATGCACAGTAGAGTATGCCAGGTGAAGGATTGAGGGCGAAGTTTAAGGCACATCGGCGCTTGGTACACTCTGAGGCTAAAGCAAAGAGGTTGCATGTGACTGCTCCTAAGCCTGAGGTGCTGAATCAAACTACAGAGGAAAGTCAGCCTCTCCTGCACAGCAACTTAAGATATTAAGGTCAATGCGAACACAGGCATGCGGTCAGACCTGGTCTACTGTTGTCACTGGTAATGATACAAGCCCCATTCCTTATGGTTCACTCAGCACTCATTTGGTGAGTTATGGTGAAATTGTCTGGAGAAGTATCTGACCAGCATGATCATGCAGATTATCCAAAAATGCTGAAATCACAGCATTTAGGTCTTAAAAAGTATTTATTGTCACCACTTCTTTATCCTTCAGGCATGTCTTGATAATTAGCAAACATTTTTCATGTGCAATATCACTACTGGGGGTGATGGTGGCCTAGTGGTAGGATACTTGCCTTTGGACCAAGAGGTCATAGGTTCAAATCCTACCTTCAGCACACCACCACTGGGTCCCTGAGCAAGACCCTTAACCCTAAATTGCTCCAGGGAGAGACTGCCCCCTGTAGGTAGGGAATGGAAGTTGCTTTGGATAAAAGCGTCTGATAAATGCCTAAATGTAAATGTACTTATGTCACTACTTATGCAATAGTATTACCATGTGCAATACATGTGTCACCATTACCTACAATAACATATTTGGTAGAGAGTACAACTCCATACCATTTATGTCAACAAATAAACTACTTCAACATAATTGTATGTTATTATTTACTATTTTATTGAAATTTTTAATATTTATTTATTATCTATTATTTATCTAGTACTTAAACCCACCCCTCTTACTGGACACAGGTGTTAATGCATACAGCATGGTGTATTTAGTACAGAGCATTTTCAGAATATTTTCTGGAGAGTTTTATTTTAACTTTATATGATTATTGTTCTTGTCTCTCGGGTATCTCTGTGCAGTCAAGGCTTAAGCAGTTTCCACCAAAATCAATCAAGTTTTCAGATTCTGATTCCGATTTTTTACTAACACGGGTAGAAGCATGTCCTTTGCCACAGCACAAGTTGAAATTGTGGAGTTTATTCATTTATCTGGTGTCTGTTATATTCCATTACCCATTTAAAATGTATTAAAATAGTCATAGCACACACAAATGCTAGTGGTGCCTGGAAAATGATGCTTCACTAACACAGTGCTGCTGATATGGTTGGGACAAACTGCCCTTTCACACTCATTTGGGATTTGCTTTGCGCTTTCTTAGAATAGCTAAAAGAGATGCTGTAGCTAGATCAGCATTGAAAGAGCTTTCTGACTAAAGCTGAGGCTGTAACTGCAGGTGATGGAAGATGGGGGTGGGGGGAAGAAAGTCTGTGTGAACTGAGGGGTGAGAGGAAGTACAGATAAGTGTTGAGAATGAGGGTGAGGGTATGCCATGGCGACCGAAGGAAATAGACGACACACTGTTGTCATTGTAGGCTGAGCTGAATGAGGTGAATTTACACCCGCAGCACGCGCCCCGTTAAATCTGGGCAGCAGGACTGGAAGAGAGATGGGAGGGGGCAGAAGAGAGTGTGGGGGGGTGTGCCACAGAAAGAGAGTCTGTTTAGATTCTGGGTATGTTGGTGGGCACAACTGTCTCTGAGCCAAACGCGGCACATAGAATCCTCACTTTTATTTATGCACCCCTTCTTTTCAGTTGCCCTGTCTTTCTTTCTTGCTTTCTTTCTTTCTTTCTTTCTTGATTTCCCTCTCTCCCTTCGCTTGTCCATGATGAATAGTCATGGCAGTGGTACTGTGTAACTGCTCCCCTCCCTCCCTGCCTCAGGTCTGAATGGGGAGCTGAATTGAGCAAACAGTCGGCCTGTCAACTCAATAGGCGGTCTGGCCATGAACTTCAAGTCCTTCCCAGGCCCCCGGCATCCCCCACAGGAGGGGGGCGAGGGGGAGGTAAGGCGGGGAGGTCTGGGTGGGTATGGGGGGTGGATAGCCCAGACAGTCTCAGACTTTGGGGGGCCCCTGGTGCCCGTGTTTTTTGAGGAGCCCTCACTTTGGTGTTTCCCAAGGCTGGTGCCTGCATGGAGAGCAGGAGACCAGCTGCTTGGCTGTCCCAAAAGGAGGGGTTCGTGTATGTACGTGTGTGTCTGTGTGTGCAAGTGAGTGTGCAGACATGACACTGTCTGGCCCCCTTGCCCATGCCCCTGTTGCCTCCCAGCTATACACACTCTACCACACGCTCCTGGATGCAAGCTGCTGCTGCGCCCTCACTCCTCATCATCTCCTCACTAAAGCAGCCTCTGAGGCGCTGCTGTTTGTATTGTTTTTGCTGTGCATAATTTTCTCAGTCCCCTCTAAGCCAGGCTCATCCCCACATTACCACCTGTTTACTGACACACATCCCGATTACAGACTAAAACCTCAGCTCCATAGATTTCCAGCCCAGCCTTTAAGTTTTACAGACACTAAAGAAGAATTTGTTTTCAGGGGCTTTAGCCACAACCCGCAACACTAATTCTTGAATAAAGATTTTAACACAATAATTACTATATACACAAAAAAAACTTCAGAATTAGAATTCAGCTGAAGCTCAAATTTCCGTTCTTAAAGATGCCAAATGAAATCAAACATAGTTCTTTGGAGCAATGCCATAGAAGAGCTATTTTTGGTTCCTCTAAAGAACCTTTATTGGGATAATTCTTTAATGAACCCCTTTGGTGCTATAGTTTAAAGAACTTCCACATTACAAGAAGAATCAACACCAATTACAGATGTTCCTATTGACTGTACATCCAAGCCTAGAACCATGTAGAAACCTATAAATATCCTCTAGAGATTTTGTAGACAGCAGGCTTGAGTGAAAATTCCCCCTTTTCTTTGCAAATCTTTACTAATCAAACCTTGAGGTACTGATTTCTCTTGGGAGTGAGTTTTGACTCTATCCTGTGCTCTCTCATTCACTCTTAAGCTGAGTGTGTCACCTCTGCACTGCACTATATCAGCGGGGCCATGGCATTGTGTGGACCTCCAGCAAGGAGACCTAAACAAAGGCCACTCTCTTAGAGAGTGTGGGACAATGGGTAGCATTGTTTATCCCCTCTCTTTTAGTTAATCGGGCCCAGCCGGCTCTAATTGGTGTTTTGGTTAAGCAGGTTTTAAACTTATAGTTCCCTGGCCCCAATAATGGAGAGCCACAAGAAGTTCATCAGCAAGAACAATACTCGACTTGTCTGGGCAAGCAACTGCCTAAAAATTAACCAAGACACAAAAGGTTTTGCTAATATACTTAGCTTACACCCTATTTCACATTACACCCTCTTCTGCTTTTATTGGATTCTTTATTGTGCCACGTCTAAATATAGCCTAAGAAAAATAAATAAAGAGTGAAATATATACAGCCATGTTATCGTGCTACTGTGTTATGACAATCCTCACAATCTCAGCGGTTTTATCAATAGCACCCTGAGACTTTGGAAATCTTCAGAATATCCGTAATCTCTCCTTCAGTTTTGCGTCTCTGAGCACATAAAATTTTTTCAGTTCTGCGCCTGAAGATGTGAGAAAAAGGCTCCCTGTTTTTCTTCAAAATGGCAGCATGCCATCACCATGCCTGGCATAGCAGCAAGACGGGCAGCAAAATCCCTGATGGCATTCTATTCTGTACTTGTGCCTGCAGATGCCGGCCCTGTCTCCCCCTCCTATTGTGATGGAGAATGATTAAATGCAAGCAAGTACAAAATGCTTCCCCGCCCACTTTAGCACCAGCAACGTGTGATTTTCACAATTAACAAACACATCTGCTGTAATTAAAAAAAAAACCTTGATGCAGAAAGTGAGAGGGGACCTAGGACTGTGTGTGTGGGGGTAGGGGGTATGAGATGGAGAGCAATCGTGGGTCATACCTGCTCATTCCTCCTCCCCCTTCCATTTCATGCCAGTGTGCTCTAAGATGGTGGCGAAGCATGGGCTGCCGCTCGTGATAGGTGGAAGGGGCAATCAGGGAGAGGAGGGGTGGAGAGCAGAGACGCATCATTGGGGCGCATGGAGGGTGAGCAGTTTCAACGCCAACACACCCCTCCTCCTTAACATCCTCCACATTAGCCTTCCCTTTCGCTGGCATCTTTCAGAGAATAAGAAGGTTTGTTGGTCTGCTCTGTGTGAAAAGAGTGGAAATGGAGAAGCAGTGAGAAAATATAAACATGGGTTTTCTGTGCTACTAGTGTCTGAGAGGGTACGCACAATCAAGCATGCACACACACACACACACACACACACACACACACACACAAACACACACACACATACAAACACACACACACACACACACACACACACACACACACACACACACACACACACCTTTTCATTTCTTTTCACATGGTACAGTCTGCCCCTGAGCATGCAAATGACTTTCATTATGCAAATGCATGCAAATCAGACCCGACCATCTGAGAATCAAGGCTGGGAAAAATCTACACAGAGAAATTGAATGAAAAAGAAAGAGAGCAAGGGATAAATCTATTCGGATGGCAGGAGGCTTCAAGCGGAGGTAAATGTTGTGTGAAGGAACAAAAGTGGCCAAGGGTGAACAAAAATGGCTTCCCTGGGTTGTGTGAGATTGAAACATTGCTTGCTCTTACCCTTGACTTCCTTCCTTCTATAAGATGTTGGTTTATCAAACCAACAATCAATCATATATTCATCACTGCTTTTTGGGATCAGATGTACTGTGGTATTTCTGAACTGTAGGGTTTACAATAGCTAACCTCTGCAGCCACCACAGCCACTGTCAAATGACCTTGTTGTTCTTTGTTTTTATGAACATGTCCAGCACATTTGCCTGACTGCTTACACCACAGAGAGCATTCCAGCAACACCAGATGTCAGTGATGCATCAGTTTTGGCTGGAAATAAAAGTTGCCACAAAGCTAGCTATGCTCACACAACCTCTTAATAGTGTAGAACTCACATTCACTATTCACTACCGGGTGCAGATTTAATTTTGATATAATCACGGGTGAACGGGCAGGTGTGGTGCTGTGGGTGGGTGCAGGTCTCCAAAAGTGGACCCATGCAGGACTCTGATGCAGATCCAGTGCCTTGGTGATAAAACATGTAAAACACAGCTCAGTGCATGTCTATGTGTATGTCATAGGTGCATATACAAGTATCTCCAACGTGGTAACTTTACTTTCTTGACTTCTAATGCAAGTTAATTGAATTAAAAAGTTATGTTCCAAGTAATTTTGGTGTGTTCTTCACAAAATATTAAAGACCAGCTGCAGCAATCAAAAAATGTCAAAAAAAAAATTATTATAAAGATTTTTGTTTTGTTTTGTTCAGTTTTTTGGACAGCAATGATGTGCAATACTACAAGTACAGACCTTGGTCCGTTTCCAAACTTGAAAACAGAGGTTAGTTATTGCTTTGTTAGTTTATATCTATACAGTGGGACACTGCAACCATAAGAAATGTCTTCCATAGCTTCAGGCAGCCTATAGAGAGGTGGTCTTTGTTTTAAGGTGGCATTGGTGGAAGGTTCAGGACACAGTGAGTGTGAGAAGGATGGAGTGTGAGAGAGTTGGATGGGAGAAAGTAAGGAATGGAACAGGAGGAGTGGGGTCCTGCTGAATGGCAGCAAACCTTCCCTAATTGGCACTTGACATTTTTTTGCAGCAGCTCTCTAAAGTGGGCCCACTCTTAAGCCCTCTCAAGGCCCTTGTTAGAAAAGTGCCTTATGCAAATAGAGCGAATAGGGACCATTGTAAAGCCTCTGACATTAACAGCTGAGGTAACAATGGTATTGTGTGCTTTCAGTGGACCTGTAGGTGTGTTGGAGAGAGAGCAGGACAATTGGGCAATATGTGAACAGCCATCCAAGTGACATGCAGGGGAAAAAAGGCTTAGACTAATCACTGATTTAGCACATTGAGCTTTTGACAAAATGACTCCTTAAGATGCACATGAGCACATGTGAGTTTCTTCAAATATGTATGTACAGTAACTACATGCATCAGATTGTAGTTTGTGTGGTTAGAATGACTTCAGATTTGTAATGCATGTATTATATGAGTTCCCATCTGTAATGTTTACACTAGAATAAATTAACTAATAAGTTATTTAATTTCTCTTCATTTCCTGACATGGTAGTGAGGCTAATAGCAAACAAAGTTTTCTCTATAGAGTTTCAAGGCTGCCACCACATGCCCACGTCAATCAACTTGACACAATGCAGTTTCAGCACCTCCTTGTGCCATTGTAATGACATCAAAGAAGAAATATGAGAAAATCCACTTTCATATCAAATCAGATGGAATGATGCTCAGTTGCAGATATAAGAATTGCACACTGCCTCCCATGTGGTCTGTATAAGGCTGACCCTCACCTGTTAATGCAGCTCTCAAAACCTAGTCTTCATTGTGTGTGGGCCCATTGGCTTTGCCAATAGCTTAAATAGTACATTCACATTTCTTTGGGCACGACAGTAGGGCGGGGGACAAGGGGGACTAAAGAGAAGAGCATTTAGCCCTTGGTTTCCTATCCCACAGTGCTGCCATTTTGGGGCTCAGTTGGTGTGTTCCGTTGCTCAAAAGAAAGGCAGCGACAGGGGCAAGAATCAGCTAGCTTTGCTCTAACAACAGCTTGGTAGTTGTGACTGAGCAGTTGTGAAAGGATGGAAAAGGAATCCATTGTCTCTGTGTGACAACTGAACTAGCTCTATTGACAGTACAGTCGACTGAAGAGGGGAGTAGAGGCAAGAAGAGGACGGGAAGCAAATAGAAGAGGCCTGCAGTGCTGTTTCTAGTTGACAATTGGAACTTAAATCAGCTTGTTGAAGGCTTAAGCCCCGAGCCCATGCCACCCGTATGATTATGCTGAAAAGAGGAGGGTTCTATTCCAACTAATTCATCAGATCAATTTGCTACACATCATGAGTTAGGCCCATGTTACCAACCACTACTGAATGAATGCATAGTAGAATGCATAGTAAAAGTAACCCAAAAGATGGAATCAACCAAAATCCTACATCCACTTTGATCAAAAGGACTGTGTAGTACTCACTGAGCTTTTCATACCTGCCAGGTCAGGCTATGTAGATGGCGTATGTTTCTGGCACAGCGCTGGCATATGCTGCTCAATGGATGTTGGAATTGCCCTGGCATTCACGCTCTGCTAAACGTCGAGACAGAAAGTGCCAAGCCCCACTGAGACTACAGAGATCCAGGTCTATTTGCTAACATGAAGATGAGCGAAGGCTTTCTATAACATAAAAGTAAAACAGAACTGTTCTACGTCAGTCCTCCATTCATTCACCTGCCATCAAAGCTGCCTTGGTGTGCGATGCAGCAGCTGCATTGCAGCAGCCGCCCTGATTATGGCCACTCAGCTGATGTTGCTCCTCACTACATGGCCAGGGGCAGAGACTGTTTATGTGAAATGTCACATACAACTGCTCCATCCAAACAGCACTTCAACTGACCCTGCTTTCTGTGCAAGCCACACCATAGCAGTCACTCATGTACCAGCTAGTATTGATGGTTTGGATTATATTTCACACTATAAATCCCAAAGGATTCAGTTTTTGCAAGTGCCTCCAATTTAGTCTTTTTTCCTATAAAAATAGCTAAATGATATCCATAATGCTAATTTGTTATCATCTGGTCGAAGGTGAAGTCTTCAGCCAGTAAGTAGAACTTCCTGCACAGAGCTAACGAGACATCGTTGAATGAGACCAAGTGTAAAAGTGTGATGAGCCGATTGGTCTGGGGCCTCCAGCTGGCTCAGGCATATATAGAGCCTCGAACCATGGGATTGTCCTCCTAATGGCTGCTGTCAGCAGTGTGGTTCTGGTTCAGCAGCTCTGCTCAGTGGCTCACAGTGAGGAACACAGCGATATTCACCACCCTCTCAGCAAGCTTCTCCGCTCATATTCATCCCCGGTGCTGGGTTCATTCCAGCTCTTTCATAACATGAACAAGTGTCAGCTCCAATCAACCACCTCTCTACAACAGCCACACAAATTTAACTGCAAACAACTGCAGCCTGTCTCCTTGCACTGGCCCAAAGTTTAAAAGCCCAAAGAATAAGCAAGAACATTCACTTGAGAGAACCACAGTCCCCTAATCAATCAAAACAATGAACTGAATAACACTTAAAGCCCAAGTTCTAAACCTTACAAAATAAGTAATTTTCATAACACAATGAATATCAGTTGCAGTATAACAATAGAGTACAAAAAAAGTGTATGCGACTCGTCATGGATTGAAAGCTAATGCTGAAGTGTTTCCAGTTGAAATAATCAGGCTAGACCGTGGTGTAGTGTGATGGCTGGTCTTGGGCCCTGTAGAGGAACCTGTGGGCTCCAGCAAGTGGCCATGTGACCGCTGCCCTAAGCCCCTGCCTGTGTTCTGAGATCGGGAGATTACAGATTAAAATTGATCATGTTTGACCAACCAAGCCAAAGCACTGTGCTCAGAATAATCAGAGAAATACAAGCAGGCCTCCCTTGCTCACTACTCATTGCTCCTGTAGGCAGAACTTACAGATTTCTGCACACTGCACATACAGAATTAATCAACTTGGTGCCAGATAATTTAACAAGACTTTAAAAAGCATCTTACCTTTTCTCTTCCTTCTAGAGGCCATTTTGCATCTTGGCTACTGATGAAGAGGTGAAGAGGTGATGAGCGATAAGGGGGCGGGGCTTGGAATGTTGAGCGGACGGTGCCTTTCAGGTGTGTAATGGGATTCTTGTTACTTTCGGTTATCTAGCTTTATGAAGAATGTACATCACTCATACAGCTAGATAACCAAAGATAACAGCCAACCCCTCCGGCCAACCATCTTTTTCCATCAGACAGGCTCAGATTCAAACCTAAAAATAGAGGAGCGTTTGATTAACTTTGCAATTAGGACTGTCCATTGTTTTAGCTTCAATAAAGCACAAATTCTGTGTAATCACTGTATAATCAATTATTATAAAACATCAGATTGTGTTGACACGGTTCAGAGATACAGAACAGCACTGACATGCACTTACAGAGGGAGGGTGGATTTAGCTGATTTTTATAAGTAATCGCAACTCATTGACCTTAACTAACGGGATAATTCTTCGATGGGCTCGTTTAAATCCTTTCAGGACAGACGAGCTTTCCTTATGACAGGGAGCTGGACAAGCCGTCAAAATCAAGTCTGGCCTGATGCCTTTAGGCTCGAAGAGACCACACTGACTGCTCTCTTCTGTCTCACATGGCAGACTTTTCTCCCTGGGAGAGAGATTGATTCTGTTACTCCCTGCAAAGTCTGAGATTTATTTCTAAATGAAAGGAAGACACTGGCTGAGTTGAACGAGGGCTAAAGAGAAACGCTGTTTGTTTTAATTTCCCACAAATTCAACGCTAATACTGCGGTGTTTATTTATCACAGAGCGATCTCGCTCTCTCTCCCTCTTACACTCACGTCCATATGCAAATGAAAAAGGAGTTGGTCCAATTAAAAGCCTTTGTGTGAGGAGCCCTTCCCCTTTCCCTCTCTGAGATGTTGTTGCAATCAGGGAGAGAGAGAGAGAGAGAGAGAGAGAGAGAGAGAGAGAGAGAGAGAGAGAGAGAGAGAGAGAGAGAGAGAGTGTAATCACTCATTACAGCTTTTCATGCCAGCCAAAATGGCAACGCTGGGTCGAGTTCAAACATTTTCATTTACACTATGTTCTATCCATCTCCCATCACCTAATTGTTTTGCTAATACTACCAGCAAGCTGTTTACAGTACAAACTCTCCTCACTCTATCTGTTCACCATTAGCCTCGTGGCGCTCCTGACATTAAACGAGGAATCAAGAATCAAGAATCAAGCCCAGCAAGCAAATATTTCACACGCACACATAGACACACACAAAACAAATAAATGTCTGGATAAGTCTGGATAATTGCAGTTATATATAAATGTATACATTTCAGCACATTATATTAAAATAATAATAATAATAATAATAATAATAATAATAATAATAATAATAATAATAATACAGTAGTAGTAAAATAAATTTACAATAATCTAAAAATATATTTACTTAATTTCACACCATAAACATAATAATCCAGTAAAGGTTTACATTACCGTATAATTGCAAAATAGGAGGAAATTTCTTCTAAAAATCTATTTATTTCATTTCTAATGTGGTTTACGAGAATTCGTTGTACATTACAGTGTATGATATAATAAATAATAAATAGTAATAATAATAATAGTAATAATAATACATTTTTAGTATAGCAGAAAGCTTGTAGAAATTTGGCTTCTATTGTAAGGGAACAACGAGGGTGGAAAGGCTGACTGGTGCCAGGATAAATTAATTATATAGGAGCAAGAAACAGTGTGTGTGTATGTGTAGAAGAAAACAGCAAATCGCTTCTATCAACAGAAGCAGCAGGTTTTGTAACATTTTACATTTCGAATGAAATTTTGACTAATTTTAGGTTGCCGATATGACCAATTTCATAAATGAAATATTAATATTCAATTATTTGAAGAGAGAATCGACAGCCTGAATTGAGTGATAAAGTGGAGCTGACTGATGAGCACGCACAAAAAAGGTGTTGAGGGTGGATGTCTTATAAAACAGTTCACAACTGGACAGAGATTTAACATTTTGCATGTCTTGATTTAACCCCTGCTTTAATTGGCCGCGTGAGCTGTTCGCTTCTGGAGGTTTTTTTTAATCATTAATTGCAAAATTTCATCCAGTGACCACGGACTGGGAGGAGTGTAAAACCCTTTTTATATATGCCTGTGTTAGTAGAAATGGTGCGTGTGATGGTGTTTGCGTGTGCGTGTGTCTGTGAATGTGTGTATGTCAGAATGTGTGTTTGCGCGTGGGTGTGTATGTATGTGCGTGTGTCAGTGAGTGTGTGGTTACCTCTACTCTGGGCTCCTGGTCCTCAGTGTCTGTGCAGCGAATATTCTGGAGAAACAGAGAGAATGACAAAAATAAACTCCCTCATATTAAGGTTTAGTGGAAAACGTTGTGATGCTTGTTCTGCTTCAGAACTGCTGATCAGCTGCGTCTCATGATCTAAGAAAGTGGCCCAAACCTTCGGCTAATCTCTCCCAATCGGCCCGTAAAGTATGTGCAGATCCCACCAATCCGTCTCACACCACCCTGCACGAGCTGAGCTGAACCGAAAGGGTTAATGTTTCATTAAGACTGATCTTCTCACTAGACTGGGTACTTTAGAAAGTCCAAGTTCACACTATTCTCACTAAATGAACAAACCGTGTAAACAGATCATTTTAAAATATTTCATCTGAAGCTGATATAAAGCGGGTTTGTTCTTCAGCCCCAATTATTATCTGATGCACAAATATCCACGATTCTACAGAAACTTCTAATGGAACAAGGCCTCTGTGATTCAGCTCAGGCAAATTGAGCTTGCGTTCATTTCGTGTATATGAACGATTGACAAATGCAAAAA
>JBBJLR010000007.1:8923456-8975621 GCA_037577145.1 Brachypetersius gabonensis | reverse complement strand
GTGTGTGTGTGTGTGTGTGTGTGTGTGTGTGTGTGAGGCGGAGAAAGAGAGAGAGAGAGAGAGAGAATTATGAAGTTAGCTTTCATGAAATTGAGTTGGACTTGTGGTCAGTGCTAAGTAATGTAGTTAATATACGGTTTTACTGGATAATTAAACATATTTTTAAAAAATATTCACATTTCTTATTCACATGCCTAAAGTGCACAGAACACACAGAAGCAGAGAAAAAAGATGGAAAAAGCACGTTGTTTGGCAAAAGGGGAGCTGTCGTTTTATGTCATGGATATAATGATCTCATCTGGGGCATATTTAGCTAAACATGTCGATAAAAACCAAAAAAACAATATTACGGTATACAGTAAAGTCAATACATTGCCCAGGCCAACATTAAACTACAGCGAAAGACAGTTTTTCTTTATGAAGTATGCCTCACAAAGTTGATGTTCTGGTCTATCTATGGATTTTTATGGTCTATCTCGTTGGTTTTTAAAGCTTGTAAACCTTTTTAACCGTTTAGCTTCTTCAGGTTTTCTTCTTGGTTTATGGGTGCTGTGAGTGAATGAGGCCTACATTATCCTGAAACTTTGCCATAAAGGATTCCTAATTACAGGCTTATCAGAGTGAGATGCAGGTCGCGATAAAGGAGCTTTGAGCACTTCGGCGTTCCTTCTGGAACTTCTTTCTTGTTTTAGAGACAAAGCCTCAAACGGATCAGAGAGGCGGATGTGCTGTAAGCTGACTGCAGTCTCTCCTTTCTCATGCTAAAACAAAACATGATGTTATGGCATAGACGCAGGGGGCGAGAGGACCTATGACGATTCATTAGAGCCTAGCTAACCTGGAGCAACGCGCTGTCAGCATGAGGCCTTTGTGGTTTCCCAGTTGGAGGGGTACATGCGGTTTTGGGGTTACCACAACCTGAGCTTTATTGTGTTGGGATTACGAGACTGATGCACATATTCTGGAAAAGAGAGGTTGTTTCGGTGGCTCGAACGAGTTAAATAACTTAAAAGTAAATGTTGTTAAAAGGTGGACATGTGGTCTGTTTGATTTACCTCGATGGTGGACGCCTCTGTTTGTCTTATCCAGCGGTGAGAAACAAAGAGGGACAAACGACTATGTTTGATGGGATTAGGATTCCAATCTGTAAATCATGGGTGGCAAATTACAGGCGATGCTTTAGTAGGGGGGTTTAGACCCCGTGGATGAACCCAAATTATGGTGTTTTTGGTACCATCAATGGTCTGATGTAATCTTTAAATGCACTTGTTTCAAAATTGAGTTCCTTGATTGGTCTACAGTACAGTACTGTTTTATGACATAACAAGTAATGTTTAAGAAATATTTTGAATTATCTCAGTTTCAAAAAATGAGTTTCCACTGATCAACACATGTGACAAACGTCCAAAATATCACCCACTATGACAGTGTTGATCTAAGTTTGAACGTTGACAAACATCCAAAATAAGATAAACTCATTTAGTAGCGAATCAGCATTAAAGAAAACAGAACTAGTCCCTTCTATGTCACAGAAGACAAAAAAGAAAAACAAATAAATCAGAGATGATGGTATAATTTTCGTAGTGGATGTGCAGGATCGCTCTTTGCTGCTGGAGCTGTCCAAGCAACAGTGCTGAACTAAAGTCCAAAATATAATAGGTATGTTGGGCTATGTGTGTTGATTCTATTTGTTTTAAATGATCATTGCGTTTTTGTGACACTTCACTGTGGATTTTTATTTTAAAGTTTCTTGACTGTCCTGCCCTCTGCGTTCACCCTCGGTTATTTATTTTTCATTCACCTTTTCGACCAAGTTTCTTTTCTTGACCAGAAAAGAACGTACACAAAAGTGACATACAACGAAAATTAATTACAGAATGAATTAGACAGTTTTATTGGGATTATTTGGATTGTTTTTTTGTAAAATAAATTTTCAATATTTTTATTGTACAGAAAAGTTATTTCATGGCCTGATATTAAACAATCGCTGTGAGCTGGAACAGTCTGAACACCCCCGGTGTTAGATGTGAGGCCTGCAGACTCCAGTGAGATCCGGTTCCATTCAAATCTCAACACAACAGAGAGAAGTTGGTTTTATTAAGACGAGACTTTAGCTCCTGTTTCCTCCGTAAACAGATGGCCGGTAGATATGAGTAGAAACAAAGGCGCTCTCCCTCTCTCACACGCACAAACCCTTTTTAATCTCTGCTTGTTTTATGGAGATTTGTGTGGGCTATCATTACGGTCACTGATTTAAACAAATTATCCATATGCAATTAGCTGAGCCGCTGCCAACTCCGCTGTCAGGACCAAGCAGTCAGTAAAGAGAGAGAATTAACAATCATAAAGAAAAGCACATGGAGATCCAGAGTTCACAGAATAGTCTCTGAGTCACTTCACACCTGATCCCCATCACACTCATATGCACTGCTGTCTTATTTAGACTGATTTATTTATTTATTTATTATTTACTGATTATAAACAGATACATCATATTAATTATGTTTATATACATATATGTAATAAATTATATGACTTCTTCAGTTTGAAATGAGATTGACTAAATGCAGTGTAGTTTAAGAACATACAGTTCAGTAAGACAGTTTTCCAGCAGGGAGATAGCATCCCTCGATCTTCGGGCTGTCTGAGCCAAATGTAAAGATGACGGCATCTTCTTAAAGGAGCCTATATAAACATACAAGCGCGTATTTGCATGATCTATCCCACGGTGCAAATTACAAAGCTGCATAATTAATATGCGCATAAATTAACACTGGGAGAGTTTTGTAGATTCAGAGCACAGGCGGCCCTTCTGAGGAGAAAAAAGGGGCTCTCTGTTGGAGCAGTAACAAGCTGACTGTTCACACGCTAAGTTTGGAGGGGGCTGGGGGCAAAACGCCCCTTCCATGCTGCTAATGCACAATACAGCGAACCATATCTGCTCTGGAGAATATGGTCAATCAGTGGATGAAAAAAATCTCATCTCATCTGACTCACCCACTGAAATACAAACGCAGCGTAAACGTGATTTAAATATGTTAAATGCTTGCACGGTAATAAAATCCGTTACAACTGAAATGATGTCTTTCATTTGATTTCTTTTGGCAAGAATTGTGTCGACGTGACACGTTAAATACATCAAAATTAAAATAACCATTTACAGTGAGACTCAATTGCAAGCATGTGAACTTGGTAAAAGGGCATTACTGGGGTACAATGCATTATGATTGGGCTCAAAAACTCGTTTCATTACTATTGGTGTATTTTCTTTATGTTGATTTATCATCAACGTACAAACTGAGTACATTATTTCCTTTAAGGTCCAACTGAGTTTTTTCCAAAGAAAAAATGTTTGTACATTTTCATTATCGAACTCTTTAAAACAGAAAAATGAAATCAAAAGTCTAGAGTACAGACATGGTGTGTTGAGTCAATGTAACTAGTATAACTGCAAAGCAATAGGGTAGAGTCACGTTTCAGTTCTAAAGGTTAGCTACTGAAGACGTTCCTTGAGCGGACCACCACAGTGATGCCAAAAGCAGTTAACCCCAGGGTACATTTACAGCCTTTTTCATCTGAGAGTGTTGGTACCATGAACATCTTGAGTGTTTGATGATGTCTGATGAGGATGAATATCTTCCTTTAGATATTCAGTATTTGGTTGTAGTTATTCAGTGTCTAATATTTTGCTAGATTGTAGTCATTCAGTTGATATTCAGCCTCCGATTATAGTTAAGTAGGTGTTCTGAATCTGATTATAGTTATTCAGTAGATAGTTAGTGTCTGATGTATAATGAATATTTTGCTGTTGATATTGTGCATCTGATTATAGTTACTCAGTGTATGTTCTATCTCTGATTATAGTTATTCAGTAGATTTTCAGTGTCTGATTTTACTGTAGATATTCTGTATCTGATTTTAGTCATTCAATTGATATTCAGTCTCTGATTATAATTGTATAGTAGCTATTTAGTGTTTGATGATGAGTAATTTCTTCTTGTAGATTTTCAGTGTTTGATGACAGTTATTCACCAAATATTCATGATTTTGGTTATTCAAGAAATATTCAGTGCCCAATGACGTTTGATGATGAACATCTTCCTCTAGGTATTCAGAGTCTGATAACAGCTATTCAGTAGATAGATACTCAGTACCTGATATAGTATTCAGTGACTATTCAGTGTCTGATGATAGTTATTCAGTAAAAATTCAGTGTCTGATGATGTCTGGTGATGAACATTTTTCTGCATATACTGGGTCTGTATGATAATCATGAACACCTTACTCAGTGTCTTCAGATAGTTATTCAAAAGAAATTCAGTGTCTGATTATGATGACTATCTTACTGCAGTGTACTCAGTGTCTGATGATGGTACCTACCTGATTCATACACTCTCAGAAAAAAACCCAAATATAATCAGACACTGAATCTGATGGTAGGAAATCTTCCACAGGCTCTTCTTTGAAATAGCCACTGCAGTGAGCTTGTATTAGAGAACAGCGCTCATTTCAAAATGATCCGCTATGGTGTAATTGTTTTAATTATCTCATTTAAATGTTTCACTCGTTTGAAGTGCGCATGCTCAGTAAAGCTGGATGATTGTAGTACCATTAAATCCTCTAGACGCTAAATGATGATCAACACCTCTTCTAGACCATGCTCGGTAAAATCCATGCAAGTCTGCACAAACGCAAGCGAGCCTTCAACTTAGAAGACAGTGTTTGAACTTTTGGCGCCACCGCGTGCACATTCCATGTAAATACAGACCCTGCCCGGTCACTGCTGCTCAAAACTTTGGGGGCATTTGTAGATTATAGCAGTTGTTTACGTTACCTAAGATATCATCCAACGAGTAAAAAGTGTAAATGCCTGTGTAAAGCATGTTATTTTTTAATGTTTCATTTAATGTTATTTACTTATATTATTATGATGACGATTATGATTATGATGATGATTATTTTTATGTTTGTGATAATTATTATAATGATTATGATGATGACTTATTATTATTGTTGTTACTCTAAAATGTAGCATACTTTAATTATACAGACATGTTAATACAACAACAACAACAACAACAACAACCACAGCAACCACAACAACAACAACAACAACAACAACAACAATAATAATAATAATAATAATAACAAATCAGTAGAATATTGTGTGTAATACCCCCCCCCCACACACACCTGTCCACTCCTGCACTTTAGCGTAGCTGAGCAATACTCCCCCCTGCTGGAGTCCACCTGCACTGCAAACGTCAGTGTTTTGCTACCAGAATTAGAATCTACTCATTAAATGTCATGCAGCAGGACGGAAAAGGTTGATTTAGAATTTCACCGTGAATTTAGAATTTCTCCATCCAATCTGAGCAGTGTCTTGCAGTATTAGTAGCCTGCATCTACATCCATACCGTGTGACTGTGTGATTAACTTTACAGTTCAATAATAGCACATTGAACCAAAATATACTACTCTAAAATAAAGCGAGGGCAGATGCACATCAGCACACTGTTGTACCAAAAAAATATTTTAAACTATAAACACAAAATGTAAAAATATTTTCAAAACTGTATTTATTTGTTTGTTGCTCACTTTGCTGCAATTACAGCTATTAACCACTAGAGACTCCTGGGGTCATTTATCAAGGGAGCGTAGAAATTACTACCTGTTTTACACTTGTTCATTTATATATACAGTCTAGCGCAGTGCAAAATGATGCAGTGAGAATGTAGAGTGCAAAACTGTGCAGCGAGGGTTTAAAGTGGCATTAGTGATATTGTGAGAGTCCCGTTGTTGTGGTGAGTGTATGTTGGTGTGTGCAGAAAGTACAATAATCGTGTGGATAATTGTAACCATTTCTTGCTGTAATAATGGAGAAGCATGCAAAGAAAAGAAATGTTTCTGAGTGTGGAGTAGTTTTGAGAGTTTCTATTCCACAGCCACAGAAACATCAATCTTCCCCAAAGCTTTTGGACAGCAGTTGCCCTTGGATGGGGAAGGAGCACTTGGAAAGTCGAGAGCAGCCAAACCTGTTCGAGAATCTTTGGTCAAGGGACACCAGCTATTGCAGATTCAGGATGAAGTGGTTACGTGGATCCTTAATGATGATGATGGTGAATGTTGGTAATAATGGTGACAACAAGTACTATTTTTAATACACAAATGGCATTTAGAAGACTACAGGGGACAACTTGGAGTTAAGGGTCT
Organism: Brachypetersius gabonensis; assembly: GCA_037577145.1. Lineage (NCBI taxonomy): Eukaryota > Metazoa > Chordata > Actinopteri > Characiformes > Alestidae > Brachypetersius > Brachypetersius gabonensis. The sequence goes on along the minus strand of JBBJLR010000007.1, from coordinate 8,969,408 downwards.
TGTTCATGCTTTGCTGGCAAATGATTATTAAATTTCCACACATTGGATCTTTCTTAAGAGAGACGGCAGCACCATGCAGACAGTCAGCAGTCTGTTTAATCTCCCTAATGAGAAATAAATTAATGTAATTATATGTAATGATTTCATTTACCGTGAAGTTTAATGACTGTGCATCACATGTGATGGCAAAAAAAGCAACAACTGCCACGTTCAGATGTTAGAAGGTACAATTTGCTTTATATGAAGTATAACTTGTATAACTACTGTGTATCTGTTCTGGCCTTAAATAAACAGATTGTACCGTCATCTTTAGTATGTCTAAAAGTATCAGGTCGTCTCTTCTGATTAGGAAATGTAGCTACAGATGTTCAATTTTACAAATGTACAGTTTCCAGAGAGACCTATTGCCAAAAGAGTGAATTGCCCTGGAAGAGACAACCATGAATCTGAGCTCACCAGACCTGTTGCCAAGCATCAGATAGTTCAGTAGAGAAGGCTGTGTTCTCTGAAGTGATGAAGCTCCGTATAATACCTACGAGCTGGAACTGGTCGGGTCAAGTACATCAAACATCCAGACTTGACCTCACTAAGGCTCTTGTGGCTAAATTGATTCAAATCCTCACAGCAATGTCCCAATATCTAATAAAGGCCCCTCAGAAGAGTAGAGGCTGTTCCTACAACAATGGATGAGCAGTTGTCCACAAACCTTTGGATGCTTAAAGTTGGTTTTCCCAAACTAGCCACTGGTGTTTTTCTTTTAACATATTTTGGCTTTAAAAAGTTAATTACTGAAATTTTAGGTCACTGAACTTAACCCATTTAATCCCACTGGCAACAATTGTTGTCGTCGTTTTTTTGTTTTTTTTTGGAAGCTCTAAAAGTGATGTTTCAGCTTTGGGCAGCTAAAGCAAGTTTTTTAAAAAAGAGAAAAGGTTGTCTTCTCTAAATTGCCTCTGTTCCATGTGACTGGTGTGAATGGAGACATGATCAGGCCCCTTTACATCCAGCCTGCACCTCTGGAAAGAGATGTCTGCCTCAAACTTGTACATGAGGATGTCCGAAAAATACCTTAATAAACAGATATTACTAAAATATTTTGAACACATATTTTCTACAGGGTCTACTACTAATATTTAATGAGAATTACATGCCTGCATGCATCTTTTCACCGTAAGAAGAGTAAATGTAAGCACAGCAACATTTGTTGCTAGCATAACACATAGTCATAGTGCTAGTTACCTGTTAAAGGTTTTGGCTGTTTATCCTATTTATCTTTTTTTTCTACACAATTTAAAACTACCAGAGGTCAGGTCAGGGGGTGTTACATGAGATCTTGGTGGGAAGAGCGGCCTCCCAACAACAATTGTTGCTGAGTATAAAACCTACATTTTCACTATCTTAACCACCAAGAAACGAAAAAAATCAAACATATTGTGTGTTAGAGAAGTCTAAGGAGTAAAATGCATGCACTTATCTTGCAGAGGAAATTTTGGGATTAAACGGGTTAATTCATGGACTGAAAATAATATGTGAACAGAATGTAAACCATGTCTTAATTGCCCTCTCTCAGATGAGGCCAATGACTTAATTGTTTGGGTTAAAATACCACTTTTACAGTGGACAATGCACAATATCTTGACTTTATTATGTGTCTTATGACCTGAAGACACATTATTTTTCCTTTCAAATTGATCTTCCTATTATTATATAACCATCAGTTAAGACACTGAAGAAAAAGAGGGACTCACCATGTACGCCATAGTGTTCTCATTACAGTGATACTACATTGTTCATTTGTTTACCAAAACATGCTGATGATGATGTAAAGGCTTTGTTACATGGCTGAACATGAACCTGTCATTTTCATCATAATGTTAAGTACATGGAGTTGAAAGTCATTTCATTAAAATGTGACTTCTTTGTCCAGCACTGCCTCTCACTGAATTCCATCCATGGTCTTGATTGCTATACTTACAGACGCTGATTGTGGGGGTACAGCTGATGGAGGCGGGAGGGCTTGTTGGCTTTGTTTCCATAGATATGGGATGTTGCTAGGCAGCAGACGGGATGCTATGGAAGCCAAGCAAAGCAGAGCAACGGGTCACTGCAGAGAGGAGAATCTGCACCCACACACCTTTCATCTGGACTAATACGCTCAGGAGGAAGAGAGAAGAGATGTGGAGAAAGACAGAGAAATGGTTAGACTGAAGCGCAATTAAACTACAGATGGATACGTATGACTGGAAACAAAACAATATCAATTTATAGTAGAAAAAAGGTAGAGAAAGAGAGAGAGATAGATATTTCATTCGTCTATAAAAAATATTAATCATTCTGAAAATAAACATGGCATAGACAGAAATATAGACCAATAAACAGACACCTAGACAGACAGAAAGAGAGAGATCATGTAATATTATATTTATAACATTATGCTAATAATAATTGAGATGACTAACACAAAAGCATGTGCTTTAATAGGTATAACTTGAAAGCAGAAAGCAGTGAAAGAGAGATAGTGATACATGTAATAATATTGTGTAATACAGTTGACAAAAACAAAACAAAAGCACACATGTCCCAAAACATGAGAGAGAGAGAGAGAGAGAGAGAGAGAGAGAGAGAGAGAGAAATATGTTCTAATACATCTGACTAAAAGAAAAGCAGGCATGGAGTTACATGGAGAATCTGACCCATTTCCATTCTCAGAGTAGCAGATTTGGAGCAGAGGTTCTTGCAAACACAGGGTGTCAGGCTGGAGGCTTATGGTAGCCCATCTCACTGCCGTCACATAACCTCAGATCTGGGTCACACCAGAACCACAATCAAACCAGTGCCTTCAACGCTTCTTTGTTGGGAGTGTCTCTAATATTGCATCCTAACACTCACTGTGTGAATATTTGTTATGAGTGCAAAGAGGAGAAAGTTCACTCCTATGTGTCCATGTGGTTTAAAGGAGGAAGGGACAGCACATGCTTTAACTCTCCATGATATTATAGAGCAGCAGCACAACATTGACTCTATATGCCTATCTGGTTGGCCAGACTACACAGTTCAATGGGTCAAAATCATCAGAGATAAATGTATTTGGGGTTTGTAGTGTTTTTCATACTGATTTCAAATTTGTGTTCAGTTTTTTCCCTGGCACATACAATTTTTGTGATGAAGCTAGTTAAATATTGCATGATAGTTGGTATAATTAGCATATAATAATCATATGCTAAGCGTGGTAGCTGACTGACACTGATTATTACATCTATGCCACAGTGAGCGCCTGTCTGACTTTGCACTGAAAATGTTGAAACAGTTGGTGCCTGCGGTTTGAAAAAAAAAAACGCTTACAAGTCTATTGCAAATCTAATATTACTCATAATTCAAAAGGTTGATGTGACTGAAAAAAACTGAAAGCAGATCTGAGATTAGCATGAAAAACTGGTTTAGAAAAGTGTGTTGTGGTATCTGATGATTATAATAATGTTTTTGTTGACCTGTGTTATTATAACAACTATCAAATGTCTATTGGGTTGAATGTCTATTGACTTGACATTAACTTAAATATCATCTGATTCAGCAGGAGGTAAATATTTTCAAACTATTCTCATTTTCTTCAGGATGTCTTGATCAAAGTGAAAAACGCTTAATCAAATTACTGAAGATTAAAAAAATATATGCTGCATTTAAAAAATGCCTGGAGTGTGTATGTTTGCCTGTCCCAAGCAGAGGATTAGTCTTTATGATCACTAATATCTTGCCCACACTTTCCGCTTTATGTGTATTGTCCACTGCAGAGGACATTCCATGGCCAGGCACATCGCCTGCTTGTAGGAAGTGAGTAATCTGAGAGAGGGCAACAGGGAGCCCATCTGCCTGCATTAATTCTCTTCCACAAAACCCTCAGTGCATAAGCTCCTTACATAAAGAATAAAACAGAGTAATCTTTCTTTCTCTTTCCGCACTCTCCTCTACCTTCTTGATTGCCCTCATTCATGTTCTGCCTATGCAATGTATGCACTTCTCAAGATGACAAAAGTCATCACTGCTGTTTAACTACAAGAAAATGTTTTTTTGTAATCCCATGACTAACTGTGCTGAGTAATACACAAAAAAATGATTGGACTGAGCGCATCAGAACTGAACATCACAGGGGATGCTTTTTACCTGTGGCAATAAGACTCTACAACTCTTCCCTGTTTTGAAGGTGATTCTTAGATTTTTGTCATTCTATGTGTGCAGTGTAACTCAACCGCTTAATCTGTGAATTGACTAAAGTTACTGAATGTTAATCTCATGCCCTTATCATCTGCCACTTTTGTGATGCATTTAATGTTATTCCATTAACACTAAGTCACTTCCATGAACTATTTTGCACAACTGATCTGCTGGTACAGCACACACAGTAATGACACTATTACACTGTTATTCTGTTACAACGTTCCTGTAATTGTGTTGCACTATTGTTCATTATTTCTTTTATCATTTTGACTTATTATCTTTTATTCTTTCTTGTTGCACTGATCATGCCAATGACAAAAGAATTTCCATAAGAATAAATAAAGTTGGACTGCTCCCTATTTAGAGACATTTTAAGTGTCCATTTGTCATAAGTGAACATACCACAGCACACAGCGTGAACAACATGAAATAGTTAACTGAATTTAAACCATACACAGAGTGACATAGTGGGCAGCCAGGAATGCACCTTGCTCAAGGATACCTCAGTGGTGTGTCTAGCAGTCCTGGAATGGAACCCTACAACTTTTTAACTGCAGATGCTTGATCAACAGGCCAGCAAAAAATAATAATCTCTCTGCTGAGAATAAAGTTTTATATAAGCCTAAATTATATTTAGAGGTAGATTTAGATAGATGGAATTAGACATTCAGACAGGTGGGGCATTTTAAGGGACAAGAATAAAGAAACAGTCTTCTGCTGAACATTGTTTTAAATCTGGTACTACAGCTTTAAATGCTACTTCAATGACCACTTGGCTCAGACTATGACGTAGTCAGCTACAGTTGTGTGTGTTGGGGGGGTGGAAATATGGCGCAAGAAAAATCACACAATTTGTCCTGTAACCTAACACCGCAACATTTAGCGTTTTATTCTCGAATTATTGTTAATAACGATATAATACACGAGCCTGTCTGGGTCACACAACGCATACATTCTCTGTGTATACCTATCGCTTCGCTTCAGCGCTGGCAACTCTCGTTTTTAATTTCTCAACCGCATCACCCCCGCTGGCTCTGTAAACACTATCCCTCCGCCTCAACAACATAGTGCTTTACGTCATTTTCCTTAAATATGCCCAGATTAGTTTCCCTATTTGGTTCATAACGTGAACTCTGGATTATTACGGAGAAATATTATTCACACATGACACCAGCAGTCTTCTTTTTTATTTAAATGTCTCTTAACTGCAGGGCAACAAAAATACGTTTTAACTCACGGTTAATTCTTTCTTTTCTTTTAAACCAAGCAGTAAATAGACCACACCCTCACCGCCAAGTAAAGTATTCTGCGTTTAATGCCATCATGTGATGATTTACATGTTTTGATATATTTGTGATGATACGAAAACAGAACCCCCCATATATACAGTACATATACTGGCACATGTATACTTGAACATTAAAATCTTTAAGCTAAGATAAATTTTAAGGTTGCCGTAGTTTTTAAAATAACAATAATGATAATAATAATAGTAATAATAAACACAGGCGGATGAATACAGGTCTCTAAAGCTCCAGCATGATCTCTCAAGTCCTTCCTATTTCACCTTAAACCCTTCTCCTACTCACTCTGCCTTTGCGAGTAAGTGGCTCGATTCCGGGTACGTGATTGGCTGAGGCCGATTAAAGACGAGCTCCTATTGGTCAACCGCCTGTCAATCAAACGGCAACACCAATCATGGTAGATAGGACACCTTGTACGGTGTATCACTTGGCTGAGCAAAGCTAGCTAAACAATTATCTGGAGCACCGAGGGGAGAAGAGTTTAGTAATTGATGATAACTTCGGTTGTGATTGTTTTATCGACGATTTTGAATCATCATTTTCGTCCCCTACGCCTGTTTAGACTGTAGGAAGCCTCTTCTTTGGCGTACAGATGTGGAGACAGTGGCTGCTCTGGGTAAGTGACTCCGGCTAACCTGGCAGTAGGAGCTAGCCGGGCATTACAGCTACAGTATCTCACTTTGGAGATCATCTCGTTAATAATATTCGCTTCTCACCTGCTACTTCTCGTTTTAGTCCCACAATGAAGCTGTCCTAGGGCAGCAAATATTTTCTCTGAGGTTCAGTGGGATGGATATCAGCCCAAAATGGAGGACTAGCGAGCTAGCAGGCTGGCTAACCTCACATAACTGTCGGATTCTTTCATGTTTTCCTGCTGTCAAGGGTACATAGACAGCTGAGGACAACCAATTTCCCATCAAGCACGAATTTAGTTTATCTAAATTGTAAACCGCGTGTTATAGGCTCCTCCGTTGGAGTGTTTTGCTGTCGCAGGGCTGTGTTTTCTTTTCTGGTGCGCCACAGCAGCGGACGGACGGACAGTCTAATGTCAGATTGAGTGTCTACAGACCTGTCATCATGACATGACTACAATTTTCCTCTCAAATCTGCCCTCTCAGAACCTTCCACTGGCTCGTATTTTATCTTCGCTCTATCCTGAATTCTTAAATTGTCCGCTACAAGCGACATGTCATTCCTATTTTAGCCCCAAGCCCTCTTTAAACGACGTTTGCTCCTCAGCTCCTGTCAGTTTCAACACCAAAAAAGCAATAGAGATGTTAAGCTTGGTTGCAGCAGCTGGCAGGACACTTCTTAACATCATCATGCCAGAAGTTGGTAATGCCCACGCAGTGCTGACACAAGCGCACTCTGTCATTGTTATGCAAGAACGCGTGTGTTTTTTGTTGTTTTTGGTTTGTTTAGCAGAGAAGGGATGATTTCAGTTTCTGATCTGATGCTTAAACTGGAAGTGCCATAAGTTAAGAGTCAATGTTTAATGTGTACATTTATGTCGGATTGTTCCATTGGTAAAACTGTGCTCTGAATGGGTGCCTCATAATATTTGCTTTTCTGTTGTTATAACCTGATTATAACCCATGTCCACGCCCCCGTGGCATGTCCTGCCCGAGATGGTAATATTACTTGAACCCTGCTGTTTTTCATGTCCGTCTTTTGATGTCTGTGTCTGTTTTGTTCATTTATTGTGTTTGCGAAATCCATTGTGCAGGTTAAATGGCCTCGATTTCCCTGCTCTCTCTGCAGACGCTTGCTTATAATGAGACATGCCTCTCACTCATGCAAGGCAGGTAGTGTGCGTCATGATTCGCAGCAGGCCGTCACATGGCAAAAGCTTTGTCCATAGAGCCTCAATCCAGTTACAGGCACCAACCTGGGGTGCTAAAGCGCATATACATCAGATTCTGATCTGGTTCTCTCGGCTGCCTACAACGTTGGCTTTCTTTTTTTTAGTTTGTTCCGAAAAGTTTTACAGTAACAATGCCTGACCCTGTTGAGCGTAACCTGTGCTTGTTAAATGACTTGACTGGGAGTCTGATGTTGCAAGGACTGATCATAGCATCAGTAAGAGAACACACTGAAACATTTCCCTATTTTGCTCTGTTTTTCTGCCATTATTAGTCTCCAGTACATAGACACTGAAAGCTTTGAATGTTTGCTTGTAGCCTAGGCAGGAAGACATCACGCAAGACTGCTTGATTTACCAAAACATCAGTGCTTCATTGCTGACAACCCTGGCAAACAGCTGGTGTAAATACTGTTTTGGTTACTGGCCTTGCCAAAATTACATTTTTCTGACATTATGGCCAGAAGTGTACTGGTTTACTTGTACGTTGTTGTTTAATGTAGAGTTGAGTGAGCGGTGCGAATACAACTATAAAATCATATAGTACTTGGCGACTCATTTTCCGTTTTAATCATAAACTACTTGGATACCCAGTTAGTAAAATAGGATAAAAGTATACTTGTCCACCATGCAATGAGCTAATGAGTTTGTCGAAATGTGTCTTTGTATTAACATGAGAGATATGATGTACACAGAAAAGTGAATAGTGTAATTTGTCATAACATATTGTCATGTTTCCCATCTCGACTTTGTGGTGTGGTTCTGTGTATATGGAATCGTGCAGATTTTGCAGATTGAAGAGGAGTTAAGTAGCTCAGTCTAATCAGTTTATATTTCTCCCGTGTTGTGTTAGAGCATCACAAGGTAGCACTTGTAGAGCCCCGGCATGCACTTTTGTGAGATGCGTACTGGTAATTGAATGCAGGGTTACCCTTGATTATTAGGTGCCAGTGTTTGGTACTTTAATGTGTTTTATCATGGATAAAATATACCGGCCAACAATTGAGCAGATTTCATGTTTTAACAGAGTGTAATTGTTACAGTTATGTTTGTGTAATAGTACACATTTTTATTATTTTTCTTCTTCTGATTTTTTTTTTGTTTTTAGGTTTTTACTTATCTCACCTGATGTGTATTTATGCTGCAGTAACACAGATGACAGCAAAAATAGTACTTTCCTTTTTTTAAAAATGAAACCTAAAATAATGGGGCCAAATTTAATCATCAGTAAAATTTAAATAAATAAATGAAATATAGAATAACTTCCTCACTCCTGTGCTGCTGGACAAATGTTCCACACAACAGGAGCACAATCCAATAGGGTTTATAGCTTTTATGTACATCATTATGATGAGAAAACCAGCATGAACCTACACCAGCAGGAGTTCATGAAAGTTTTAATTCGGTTTTTGTTTTGGAAGTAAAACAAAAAACTTAATGCAAAAATTCAAAAGTGTTTGTTTAATGTTGTTGCCATAATTAGAACATAAGTATTACATTTTATTCTCAAATTATGGAAACAGAATAATTGTACTTGTCATAAAACATATGTACACTTTCATTTTCATTCATTCAGACATTCATTTTCCAATTTAGTTGGTCTGTTGTTTCTTTTTTCATTCTTTTTTAATTATCTGATTAGACTATTGAACTGCATGTAAATAAACTTCCCAAGGCTATGCTAATTCATCCTGGAAATTTAAGCTGATATGTAAAAGTCAAGCTCACATCAACCTAACATTAAAGTTACATTTGAGATTGCATCTCACAAAATGTTCATTTAGCTCAGACACCCTGTCCTTCACTGTAGAGGACACCAGTCTTAACTGCAAAGGGCTGGTGGTATTCACTAAATCAAGCAGAAGCTCACCTGCTTTCACCTATTTAATGAGTTGATCTCAAACTGCTGATTACACAGGTCAACAGGTAAAAAAATAATCGGTTTATGTGACTGCCGCAGTGTGGCCTGTCTGACTTTACAGTTACTTGATTGGTGCCTGAGGTTTAAAAAATACACATGCAAGTCAATACAAAAAGTTGTATGTGACTGAAAAAAATCTGAAATCAGCATGAAAAACTGGTTTAGAAAAGTGTTGTGGTTTCTGATGATTAAATTTTTTTGTTGTTGACCAGTGTTATTAGTTGGATGAGCTTTTCCTGGAAGGAATGAAAACCTGAAACCACTTTGTTTTTGTGGATAAAACTGGTGACTCCTTCAACATCATATTTCTCTTGGAAACGTGGTATGGTATGGAAGGAAACATGCTTTCTGATTCACGGTGACTTTGATTTCATTTAAACAGTGAGTGAATGTCTGGCTCCATACTTCCTCTCTAAGCATGTTTTTGACACAGTGCCCAAACGTTCATGTTTTTGTATGATTTGCCAGCCCTGGCTGCTGCAGTAGAACAACAACTGTATACTGAATATAAGAGAAAACTGATACTTCAGGTAGGCTGAAGAAAGGCCAAAAAGAGAAGGGATCACCATGCCAGTGTTTTATATCTCGTCTAAGGATTTAATCCACTCCTGCACTATATTTTTTTGAGATCTTATGTTCAAAATGTTTGATGCTGCAAAGTTCTAAATATAGGCTCAAATATTGATATTTTGTCACAGCATTTAAGTGAGCTCTGTGTTTATCTGAAATTCATTTTTATCTGTCCATAAAAAATGAAAAATAAACGTACAGCATACAATTCAATAAAGCGCCGTTATGTTTTGCCAGAACTGTAAACCTAAACGTTTTTTTTTTCTTCATATTTTCTAGAAAGATTTTTGTTACTCCAACACATGAATTATGTACATGGATGCAGAAAAAGTGAAAACAAACATTACATTTCAAGAATAAATTTTAAATCAAACTGTAATATTGGCACATTGTTTACTGAGGAGGGGAAAAAAATATCTGTAGAAGATGTCCTCATGAGTGTCCAGCGCTGTTCCAGTTAACTGAATCAGCATATACTCTATACCAATAAAAAAATAATAAAATGTGTATTGCTTTGCCTGCATTCACATAAAAGGGAAGCTGCAGCCCTTTTCAAACCCAGATTCTTTTTTTTGGCATTGCTTTTTTTTTTGTTCATCACTGCAGTTAATCTTTTCATAAACTCTTAGTCTGGAATTTAAACATGTTTAGAAATGCACGTGCCTAGTGATACAATGTTTTTCTTAAAGTCAGAGTTTTAGTGTTGTTAAGATTATTATTGTTATTGTTCTTATTATTATAATACCAGTGCAATCAAAAAAAATATTTTTATTTTTTTATTTTCCTTTAGTTAATTGAATATTCATTCATTTACTCATGAGAGTCCTCTTAATGTCCAAATAAGTCAGAATTCTCTGGGAGCTTTAGTCCCATCTGCTGAGCAAAGTTTCAGCATAGCTCCTGTGGATCATGAGGTTTGGTGTGGCGGTGGGCAAGGGATTTTGTGTTGTCAGCCGGGGGTGGGGTGTGGGTAGAGCGATTTTGATTTGTGGAACCAGAGGGTGGAGGTGGCGATTTTGGTTTTCTGAACAGAGGATGGTAAGTAGTTTCATTTTCATTTGTTTGTTTGTTTGGGAAGATTTAGGCATGGCGGCCACTGTGAAGAAATGCTATAAGCGGAAATACTGTAGCTGTTTAGCACAGCTTTAGTTTGCCCTTTTCACTTCAAAATGGCCTCTGTGTCAGTAGAGTAGGTGGATCAGGGCTGCTGCTCTTCGGCTGTCCTTACCCTTGCTAATCTCTCCTCCAGCAAGCTCTCAATTGAGCCATTAGCTGATCCAGGGGTTAAACATCAATTAAGATAATGAGCAGAGAGCAGCGAGTAGGACTAGAACATACTGTTCTGTCAGAGGGGACTGTGGTAATAGAGGTAAGGATTCAGGCTGAGATTTTTCCGGGAGTTAGGCATTGTATGCAGTTTGTCTGTGTTTTACTGGAGTGTTTTTTTTTGTCTGACTGCATGATAGACCTCATAACTTTTCCAGGTAAGAAACAGTCGTGGACTTCTTAAGCACTGTTGTACGTCGCTCTGGATAAGAGCGTCAGCTAAATACCGTAAATGTAAATAACTTAATTCACTTTTTCAGGCCACCAGTTTTTTCTAAAGGTCCATTTAGAGTTGTTGTTTTTTTCAGAAGAGCTCAGGTAGCTTTCCATTGTCTTTGACAGTCTTAAAATTTCAGTTAATTAAGATCCTTTTCACCTTATTTTCTGATCAATTATCTGAATAAAGAAAAAAATAATTTTAATTCTAAGAAAGAATGTCCATAGGTAGACAGATTACAGAATGAAGGACATCTGGGGTGGAAAGATTCCTTTTAATGTTTTGTTTTTGTGCTTACCTGATAAGCCTCTGCAGTGGTTAAAAATATCACATATTTAGATTTTTTTTTTATTGTCAACATTTTGTGCACTTTTTAAAAAATGTCATTTAATGGTATTTTGCACTTTATTTCTGACATATATTAGTTCATGCAGGGAAAATATTTTATTGGCTTTTATTGTTTCGTTGCAAAATGAGGAGAACCCGTTTGTGGTACAGATAGAGCTCTGTGGCAATGAACAATGGTGGCAGCAAAGGTTAATAACTCAAGAAAGCATGACTAAAAACAGTTGCGGTGTGCAATAGCCTACATGATATGCAAACCATGCAGAGGTTAACAGCAAAGACAGTAGCACTAAAAAATCAACACAAGTTGTAACATTTTCTGGCCCCATTGACTGTTGATAAGTGCTTTAACTAACTAGCAATCGAAAACAATAGAAATTGCACATTAACACTTAAAATCTGTAAAATGTACCATCACAACAGCATTCTTTAATCCAGACCATGAACATTGTAATGTTTAATGCTGAAGATTTTACATACATATTACATACATATTTATTTTTCACTAAGATAGCAATTTAATTAGAGTATGTGATTAATTGAAGGAAATGTCTAAATATTAACTGATTGTTTAAGTAATCAATATTTGCTGCCCTACTTGCAAGTATCTGCATTCCTAGAATGAAATAACAACTGTAATCCTTAACATAATATACTGTAGTACTTAACTGGGGTTTAAAATTAATGTGCAACACCAGCCAAGGACAGAAATGTATTGAAATGTGATTGAATTGCCTCTGGCCATATTTAATACTTTTCAGATGCAAACAAATATAAGTAGATAAGTATTACTGTTAAATGCATTAAACCCGACCTCAAAAGTACCATTAATTGTACAGTGTGATATTTTATCTAAAGGTATATTTTCCAGCTTCAGTGTAGTCAGTTTAGACGATTACAGACTTATTCGAAATTCAAGAATGTCCAGATGATAGTTTATTTAAAAATACCTATTGACCTAAGAAAAGTTGGTGTCAGTATTATCACTCTGTATCGCCTGGCAACTTAGTATTAAGAGTTGCATTTTTGTCTGGGCTGGTATCTGAATATTTTTTAAGAATTGCTTCAGTACTGAAGTGTAGGTTCAGCTTTTTGTTGTTTCTAAAGGGCTTGCAAGCTCTGTGGCACTGGGCATTTGTCTTTTAGTCACAGAATAGACTGCCATTGTAAAACGTCTATGAATCTAGCTAAATAATCTGCATTAGATGAATGTGCTGTATCATGAAAATGATCAGCACATTCACCAACAACATTATTAACGTGCCATGCTGCAAGTTGTGACTTGATGGAACGCTTCATTACTGTAATAACAATATGAAGTGCAAACATCTGTCTGTAATGTATTATATTACCTGTGGATAATTTTACTTGGATTTTTACCATTTTTTTACTTCAGGTGTCAAAGATGAGTTTTATTTAGTTTTAATTAAAAATGCAACATAAGCAATTCTTAAAGTCATGCTGCCAAAAGTGGTTGTATATTTTGTAAGTCATGCTGCCAAAAGTGGTTGTATATTTTGTATGTGTAGACTTCATTTTGAAACTGATATTTGAAGGAAGAGGAAGAGAAAAAATCTGGGGTTAGTGTAGATTTTTAGAAATAAAATTTGATTAAATTATGCTCTACCTTAAATGTGTGTCCAGAGCAGAACTACCCAGTCTTGGTCCAAGTGATGTACCACCCTGGAGAATTTGGCTCAAATTAATTAGGTTCGGCTCACCTGTTAATTAGTGAAAGTGTCTGAGGAGCACATTTGCCCAACTGTACACTGGCCCTCCAGGACTGCAGTTCAAGATCCCTGATATTGTGGATTAATAAGGAATTTCACTTTTTCCCTAGTTCTGGGCAATTTAATATTTTACAGTGAGCATAACCATACTGAATTTATGTGTGTATTGGCAAATAGGTACACTTATATTCTGTCTGTAGTGTATATTTGTTTCTGTGCATCATTTGTTAGCTCCCTTTACCCATAGCCATTAAATAATGCCTTTGATCTGTAGCAACGTTGGGGTGGGTAATTTGTATCAAAGTTACATCTGCATGAATGCCAGGACCCAAGGTTTCCTATTAGAACAGGGCATGACTGTGCCCTGACCAGCTTGCCTTTTTCCGTAGTGCATCCTGGTACCAGCTTTTCCCCAAATTAGTGGCAACAGAACACCCATCCACATGATGCAAAATAAAACGATTTGTTAGGCAGGGCTAACTTCTTACATGGCTCCTTGGCTCGGTTCTAATCCACACATGCCCATTGTTGGAGCTTTGAGCTGTGGACTGAGGTCAGCATGGGCAAGCCAACTGCCCTGCCGCTACACCTTCATTCCTTGTGCTAGGGCCGAAGAGAAGCAAAGCAATGTTTTTTTAATGAATTTTGGCTGCTGCACCCCCTTGTACATGTTGGTTGTTGAGGCGGGACTCGGCTTTCCACACAAACAAATAAAAACACAGACACAAGAAAAAAATAAACAGTCAGCTGTGGCGAAGAGGCTCACTTAAATACCGAAGTCCTCAAAAAAAATTAATTCAACACTTAGTGCTACGTTTAGAGCAGAACAATACCCAAAATGAAAAAGCCACGTTGTTATTTGTAAACCATGAACTGTATATAGTGAGTTTTTTTTACCCCTGTAAAATGAATAACACTGATTACCAGACAAAACAAGAGCATTGAATTCACATTTTTCAATTACAAAAAGGAAGCCAAACTCAAGATTGTCAACTTGTATTTCTCAGTGAGCCCTTTTAAGGACACAGTGAATAACTTGTTTTTTTCTTTTTTTCAATTTACTGACTGTTCTTTGCTTTAAAAAGTGAACTCTACTCTGAGCAGTCCAGCATGAGAAGTTCAGACGTGCAGTCTTGCTGTTGTCAATGTTGCTCATGGGTTGATGCAGGCTGGCAGCCTGGCATTTGAGTACTGGCAGGGTAAGACATGTCACTTATGACAGTGAAGAGAGGGACTAACGGGGTTGCAGTGGCATGAGAGCAGGGGTTGGCGATGTCTGTTGCACAGCTGAAACAGCAAGTGCTCTGGCCAAGCGCTGAAACCCAACACCCCACCCCTCTTTCTCTCTCTCACTCTCACGCTCTCTCTTTTTGTGCTCTCTCTCTATTCCTTTGATCTGAGACCATGCTAATTTTCTCTTTTTTCTGCATCTCCATACCTGCTCTGTACACTCTTGTCTTGTATTAAATACATTTTGTACTGTTCCATTCTCTTTTCTGTCTTCTCTCTCTGATGTTACACTCTTTAGAGCTGTACAGCTGCGGTAGATGGTCGTCTGCACATGCGGTCTGTAGCGAGACTTGCTGTAGGCCTCTACTTATTGCCTGTGATGATTATAATATAAAGAGCTGGGAAAGAAAATTCGCTATTTGTTGATTGACCTACTATGCTCTGCTTTTGAGTGTTTTTAGTGTGTGTGTGCGCACATGCGAATTCCCTGCTATAACAAATGTTTGTACCTAAAGTCTGAAATGTCACTTCAGTGCAAAGCATTTAGGAGCAAACCCAGAGGTCAAAGCTAGCACAGCCCTTGCTAACAGTCAGCCTTGTCCAGCCGTGCTCAACATTAAGAATGGAAATAAAAGATGCTAACATCAATAATTTTCATTATTTATTGATTCACTCATCTGCCAAAATTTCTAGTAACTTTCCATAACATTCTGTGTAAATATGTTTAAAGATGTTTAAAAATATATGTTGTTAATGTTATCATTTAAGTGTAATATCGGACAGAATGTTGCTTTGTTTGTAATGGGAGCTTTGGTTGTCACTAGTGTTTGAAATGACGATGCATATTAGTAATGCCATCAGCTTCTGCACTACACACAGAAGAACAAAAATCCCCAGATTTCTAATCCCCAGCAATGTGTAAAATTGAATTGTTTAGGCAACTAAATGGATATAAGTTTAATTTGTGCAAAAGGTAGTCACATTAAAAAAAAAACATTTTATCTTTCACACCTTGGAAGGAAGCAGAGGTGTGATGAATGATATGACTATGCTCAGTTACATTGTAAATATTGTTGCAGCTGATAGATTTGTTAATTACCATTTTATTCTTTAGTCAATGATTGTCTGATTCACAGGTGACTTTATTGCATCTATACCATTTTTTTGCTTGCTTGCAAATAATTTTTTCCTGGGTATTATTAATTACTTGAATAGTTCCATAGTAATTAAGACATTTGAGGAAACACTTGGCCGAAAACCCGAAACCGAAGCACAGAAATACATTATACCAGTTTTTTGTAATATGTTGCTATGGCTGGGACTGTGTGTTCTTTCAATTGCATACATTAATATTCATGATTCGAAGAATAAATCTGTTACAAAACTATGAACATATTTATTTAGAATTCAAACAATTCACAATATAAAATAAAATTTGAAATAAAATATTTTACTTAGCCCCACTCATGAATAGCCTAAACGCAAGATAGCTATATATTCATTCATAAAACAGGTGAATTCAAGTGCAGTTTAATATTCTGAATGGAGTGCTTGAACAAGCGCTTTAAAACTGTTTCTATACCAAAACAGTGGGAATCTTCTTAGGATACTCCTTCACTGTGAGTAAACCAATAACAAAATAGTTTATTAAAACAAAGACTGGCATAGCTCATATATTAACTGTAATCACTGGAAAAATTTCAGCCTTTTCAAAAACGTCCGGTGTGCTCGAAGGGTCTTGCCTCTTCTGTGCTCAATTGGGATGTTTTGATTTTATATGAAAAATTAATCCTGATGTTGAAAAAGTCTTTGTGGATGCACCCCCACTAGAAATGTACGAACGGCTTTCTGTGTGTCTTTCTTAGATATATCGAAATGCGCCCACATGGCACACATGTTGACTCTAATCCAATCTGGCACGTGCAGGTTGTGGTTGTTGATTGCGTCATAACTGTTTTGGCCGTGTAAATATTTGGTTGCCAAATATTCTGTGCATCCCTAGAAAAAACTGATAAATAAAAACAGCATTTAAATATTTACTTCAAAATTTCTTGTTTTCTTTTTCATGCAATCGGCATTTGGTTTGCGTGTAACAGTGATTATTCACATTTCCGAAACGATTTTGCTTTTTCAAAATGAAGTGTGCCTGTAATACTTAGGTATGTGTGTAGATAGATAGACAGACATACACAAAATAGTCTTACTGCATATTGGCATCCCTGGAGATTGCCATAGGATGTAGCTGAAGCATGTGCCCATTAATATTTTACTTTTTTAAGTCCACCTGAGTGCTTAAGAACTCCTAAGCAGTCATCCTTGTCTCCCTGTTTCACTGGGGTATAAGTATGAAGAAGATTAGATTAGTACACAAATGAAATTGTGTTGACTTTTATAAAGCAGGTTATAGTTATAAAAATTAAAATCCCAGTTTAAAACACCCAACGCCATAGTGAATCTAAATGGGATTCACGTCTAATTTGCCACCACACACAGTTTGAAGAACCATTACTGAGGCCAAAAATTCATTATAGAAGCCAAGATGGTAGTATTATGGAATCAGCCAGTCTGAATGTCATGATGTATTGGGATGTAAGTTTAACTTAGATGCCAACAAATCATTTGGAATGCAAGGTAGAAGGATTCAGCTAGCTAGATGCTACTGGAACGTTGCCTGGAACCTGGTTCTATGGTCAGATGAGACAAAAACAGTGCTTTTTGACAACAAACACACAAAGTTGTGCTAAGAACAGTGCAGAGAAGAAGAACAGTAGAGAGAAGTCCTTATCCGCACAGCTAAAGATGGCATGATATGATATTCTGGGAATCCTGTTAGGATACTCCTTCCCTGTGAGTAAACCATTGTAACGCGTGGGGCTCTCTCTTCTGTCTGAGGACTTGAACATAAAAAATAAACTTCTGCTTCAAGTAGTGCAACTTCACAACGATAGCTGTTAGTTTAGTCCAATGGTTCTCAACCTTTTCAGCATTAAGGCCCACCTATCCATCACAGCATGTCGCCAAGGCCCACTGTTGGCTTTCACCCCTATTTTGGTGACCTTCTTGGAATTTACAGTACCACCTTTAACGCCTCTCTTTCTGCGTCGCTCAACTGATCTGGGAACGGTTTTCAGACGAGAGGGCTAATTCAAAAAGTTCCAACCTCCGCTATTCCTTAAATACACCAATGGCGTTTTTCTAATACAGCAATCACGGTGTAAAAAGGATTTTTGAGACCATTTGCGGACCAATGGCCTGTCTTCGTTTTATATTCGTTTTATACCCAATCTAAAGCCTTTGCGGCAGTGGTCCGCGGGAAACCTGGGTTTAGTCCACTGCTGTTGGTGAATCCTGGTTCAAAGAATGTAAGAATGTGAAACTTTTCTTCTGAGGATTAATAAATGAAATCAGCAAACATTCTTCTACCTAATTATTAAAGCGGTTCTGGTTGAGTAAGTGGCAGTTGTAGACACAAATATAAGATGATAGTAAGTATATATAAATAGTTTAGGTTCTAATTAGTGTGTCTACCTCTCTCAACTGAACCTTGATTGTCCACACTGTGTGTGTGTCTTAATCGGTCTTTGTTACCTTAGAGGCAACACGCCTCATGTTTATCACCCTGATGTTATCACATTACCACTGTGAACCTCACTGGAACGAGATGCAGGATTTTTGTCACAGTGATTCACACAGTGATTCAAATGTAATGTCTCTTATGGTTACCTCTGCATTGTTAGTATTTTGTGTGTTTTATTTGTTTCTTATGTGAAGTCTTTTTACTTTTTGTACACTTCAAGAAATTTCCCTGATTGGGTAAAATATGTATTTTTCTAATTATCATGAGATGTCAGTTCATGGTGTTTTTTTTTAAATTAAACCAACAGTGACATTTTTATAAATGTGGACCATTTTAACGTTTGGTCCTGAATGCCAGCAAACTGGATTTAAAGTCCTTAAATACCCTTGACTTTAAATTTGAAGTAAGCTACAGACATATTGTGGGTCTTGTTATGCATAATCCAGTTCATAGTTTTTAAGATGAAAATAAAATTTGTTTAGTTGTTATTACACAGACAATAATTACCTTTTGACTGTGTTAATAAATGGACAACAGATAGAGAATATGAAATTCTGTAACAGAGGTGTGTGAGCCAGACTCATTATGTGTCTCATGTGGTCAAGATAAGCATATGCTGAGTGGTCAGTTGAGGCATCTCATAAAGTTGTGGTTAAGGAAGAACAAAAACGCATCCTTTGGCTGAGCATTTATCACAGCATGGTTGTGAGGTACCAACAGGTGTGGGGTTGTGAGGTTGTGTGTGTACACATGATGCCACTGCAGGTATGTCACTGTGGAAGAATAGTTTGGAAGTGTGATTTGCAGCTTGTGGTCTTGGTGTTAGAGGGTTGTACTGTTTGCCTCTGCTCTTTTTTGGAATATAAAGGGTTAAATAGACTACGCTCTCACACACCTGTACCCTGTCAGCTGTTGGGGGCCTGTTAAAACGTCAGCTGTTTCTGAGAATGTGTGTGTGTGTGTGTGTGTGTGTGTGTGTGTGTGTGTGTGTGTGTGTGTGTGTGTGTGTGTGTGTGTGTGTGCAGCAGAGTGGAATGGTGGTAAGGTAGTGGTGAGGGAGGCTCATTTGCTTGTGTGTGGGCCACTTCTCAACAACAAAATTCTTCTGAGATGTGTTTATTTAACGCCAAAAACCCTGTCTGTAATAGACACAGAAACAGCTGGTGGTCTATAGATCAGCTAGCCCTAATAGAGCCCTGTAGCTCTGTCTCAGATACTCTAGGAGTCATTTTCTAAAAACAGGTGATGGCTCTCTTTTGCACAGATCTGAGCTGTAACATCCTAATTCTGATTACATATAGGGCTGTCACTGTCAAATATTCCTAGATCACTAGTAATTGAGTAGCCTTATGTAGTGATTATTTTGACAGTTAACGAGTACACACACAGCCTATAACAGCAAAAATTTATTTTTACTTCATGCATTTTGTTATTACATGTTTATGCAGTAGTGTTTGATTCCAGTTAGTTTTTTTTTTTACTACTTTTTGTTTTTGTTTTTTTTTTTTACTGTATTTTCACTATTTTATTCAAGCGCTCATGGCTTCCTTTTGTAGAGAATATTTGGAAAGCATGGTTTTTATAAGGACCTGTGCGGATCACTAAGCCAGTCCACTGGAAAAGTACATTTGAATTGATTTTTTTTTTATTATTGAGTAATCAAATATAATTGACTAATCATGAAAGCCCTAGTTACTTAGTGATGAAAGTAAAAATTTGTAGAATGTCAGTGCTTATGCCAACTGTAAAGGTCATGTCATTTTTATGTTTCCATGTGAACGGAAGAAAAGAGAGAGCCTCTTTTTATTATACATTTAAACTGCAAGTTGAAATGTAGGGTTTAGCTCAAGACTTTTCTGTTCTCCCAGCAAATATATTTTTGAGACAGCAGTAATTTACCTTATTGTCTTTTTGCATATAGGGTATATGGATTCAGGCTCAAAAAAAGGAGTCATTACGTGGAAAATGAACACAATTTGTGTAGGTATGCTTTGTACTCGTGTTTTTAAAAGGACAGGTTCTCGATATTCAGGTCTAAACTCTGAATACTAACCAAAAATGAAACAAAATACCAGAAATTTAAATGTCAACTTAGCAGGTTCTTCTTAGGTTTCTGTGTCTTTATTGTAGTGTCATGTTTTCATACCTGTGTCTAAATGGTCTATACAAAAATGCCAGTGCCCATTTTCTTCTGTACGCCTTGCTTCTCTATAGGCCGCCTGTGCCCTACTGTCTCTAGTACAGCCAACATGTCGCCCGGAAGAAAAGCACGCAATCACACATAGATCCCCTTATTAGGCCCTGAGCCAGCTCAGTGTGGAAAACATGGAGAGCTTTACTTATGAGAGAGAGGGAAAGAAATGGAGAGCAAGCATCTTAACATACCCATTACCAGTGATGTTTGTTTAGTTAGTAATTGTGACCTCAGATTTTGGTCTTGCTGCTGTTGTGTTTTTGAGCCTGTGTGTATTTGTTCCCACCACTGGCAGATTTCCGACTTGATACTCTGAGAGAGGACACCCCCCTTTTTCTTAGAACTTCTCCATATAAGTTATGCTTTGCAAGAAAATTGCTCCTCGGACTGTGAGCTGTTCATTTAACTCTTAGCGTTCACAATGTCAGATTAAATGTTTCATGCCCAAGAAGAAACTGCCTGTCCCTCTGCAGTGACACAAGTGCTAAACAAGCCCATGGCCTCTGAATTCCCATACCCCTCAAGGCCCTTGGAGGTTCCAAGGTCAGAAAAGGTCGAGGCTTGCAAATTCTTCTTTAGAAAGCAATGGATAATGCTTTTCAGCATAATTCTGGGACTGTATTGTACCGTATGTAGACTACTGCCATTAAACAGTGTTTCAGAAAAGACCACAAGCAATAGACAAACATGTAAACAGTTTTGACCTAATCTTATTGTACTGTGCTTCAAACCTCCTTTTAGCTTCAAGTGCAAACAATTGATTGTAATACAAAGGTTATGGTTGGGTGCGTTTGGAGAGACTATCAATGCAGTGTAACACTACTCCTAACACATGTGAGGGGAAATAAAGAGCATGGGGTGTTGGAACAAAAGGTGTGTAGGCAGCTGTTGCTGCATTTAGAGTGGCTTTCACATCTACATACACAGAGAGACCTATAGGCTGGGGATCTGACACACTGCTTTACTGTGAACCCAGCTCTTAACGCCCAACCACCCTCTCAGTTACCCGCAAGGACACTGATGAATTGGAGCCAGTTGCTAAAGGCATATAAGGGCAAAGGGTGGGGAGGGGGCTGGGTCGAGAGAGGAAAACTGATCAAGGTCCTTGCATTACAGGGTCATCGCTGGACTAGTCGCTTCTGTCACACAGCCGTAGCACGCAGGACAGGACGCAGGAAACACCACATTCTGTGTCCATGAGGATATCGTTGATTCATTCATTTACCCATGATTGTGTACTGCTGGTTGACTTCGGGATACGTGTGACTGTGACCATCAGAGAGGTTCAAGAAGAAAGGGTAAGAAAAAAGGACAGACTTGAGTCAGCTTAGAGTATTAGTGGTGTTGCCTGAAGTTTAGGCTAGTACATTAGGCCAGTCAGGATGGCTAATGTATAACCATTTGAAAACTTGTAACTAGGATGGGATTTTATAGTTAGTTTTATATGTTGAAGTTCGAATGTAGCTGCAGACAAGGTCAGAGTTTGACAGTCTTAAATATATGATGAAATGTCAGAAAGAACCTTCAGTATCTTTTAGGGGGATCTGCTGAAGTGTTTGTGTGTGTGTGCGGCTTTTTTTCTTTGGCCTGGGTTTGTTACGCTTCTCAGAAGATTTTTTTTTATGTATGTGTTTTTTCCTTTGTGATTCTAACACTATTCTTTGGTCAGTTGAACAAAAATGTATCACAGTGTGGATAGTTCTAACTTCAGTGCAGTTTACTGTGTCTGCTTTGCTGCGTGTGGCCTATTGGAGATCCTTTTCACAGCTGTTGGCTTGCAAATCAATGGATAATTGCAAAGGGAAGGGCCTTTGATTGACATCCCAGGTGGAATGGATTGTAATCTATGTTGCTTACTAACCAACACTTTTATTTAATAGAGACTTGCATTCAGTTGTTCATAAAGGCCGCATAAGCAATGCAGAGGTTTTCCTGGGTTTAGTTTGTATTCTTGAAGGAAAATAATGTGCTTCCGAATGAAGAAGTCTTCACTTATTAGACTCTTGACATTACACTGTGTGGTTTAATGCTTGTTTATTAGATTTTCTTTGGTGCTTTCTTATTTTCATAGCTAGTATACACTGAATGTAGTATGCTTTGTATTAATAGATTACCAAATGTAGATGCTTATCCTTCTCTGAACTGTTCGTTAAGAGTTTTTGTGTTTGATGGTTCCATTGACGTGGTTCTGACGTGCAGATGAGTTTTGCATATGCCTGTGTTTCCAGAAGGCATGCTGATGTCATCGCTGTGTGGCTAAAAGGTGTGTTCCCACATGGATTTTTTTGGTGTTTTTTGGGGGGCGGAGGTGGAATAACCCTCTTAGATCGATTTAGGGTGCAGAGAGATGAGAAATAATTTAATAATTATTATTAAATAATGTTATTTTCACTTATTCCTTCTGCTATTGGTGTTTGGTTGATGTAGGTCCTCAGGGCGAATGGTAATTTTGGGATGATTAACCCTGCCTCAGTGTTGTCAACTGACTGGTCAGACCACTTGACCTATACTGATGCTTAGACAGATGCCTGTATCAACTGCAAACCACGCAGTCATTTGTTTATCATTGTGTTTTGTTTGTGTAGAGATGTATCCGAAGGAAACTAGTTGTCTACCACTACCTAGTATTTCTATGCAGTTACCGATCTTTATAATCATGAATTCATTGTGTATCATTGTGTTATTTTAAATGCTGTAA
This sequence comes from Brachypetersius gabonensis, assembly GCA_037577145.1. Classification (NCBI taxonomy): domain Eukaryota; kingdom Metazoa; phylum Chordata; class Actinopteri; order Characiformes; family Alestidae; genus Brachypetersius; species Brachypetersius gabonensis. The sequence continues at coordinate 8,946,223 of JBBJLR010000007.1, read as the reverse complement.
GTATTTGGAATGTGATATTTATAATGTGATATTTCTAAGTCTAAACATGCTCAATACAACAAGAGGAATAAAGATGGACAATAACAAGTTTAAAAAAGAGCAGAACAGTAGTAGTAGAGCAAATCTAAAAACAAAATAAGTAACAAAACAACTATTTCTATGCTGTTACTATTCTATGCAGTAGCTACTGATCTGATTGTCAAAAGATAAACAAGACAAAACTGATTTAGTGATCTAAAGTAAACGGGTCAAGCAAAGTCAGATGTTGCTTGTAGACTGAAAGGTTGAACAGTAGCAGGTGAGAATCACAGATCTCCTTCAATACCACAACCCCCACCCTCTCTGTCTGGCCTGCCAGGAGAAATTCTGCCCTTGAATTGCAACCCCCCCACCCCCCACCCCCCCTTTGGCATCAAGTTTCTGGCATGATTTGATTTGTTAGCTCTCATGTTTTATGTTCTAGAAGATACAGCCATGACTGTTATGCACCACTAGGCCATAGAAATTATTTACATAGAACAGAAAAGGGTACATATATGTTGAAAAACCAAAATGACCATACACTGGGGTCAGCAGCTGAGTTGCCATGTTGGAGCTAGCAAGTGCCTGCCGGTCAGGGAGCATGAGGCAACAGGCTGGAAATATCCTGCAGTTGGTGCTGGCAGTACAACCCAAGGTTGGAGTAAATCACTGGAGATAGTCCCATAGGGCATTGCAAGCGCCATCACTGCCCCAGTTAGGCTAGAGTGAGTGTTTTGCAGAGCGGCCAGTTCAGACAAGCCCAAGAGTGCGGGTGTTCTCTCATCTGGATTGTTCTTTTTAGGGCTACAGCTGTCAAACATTGTTTAATTTTTGAATATTTTATTTCATATTAAATTCAATGTTCTATTAATATAGGGACAAGACTTTATTTATTATTAATTATTAAATTTTCCTTTTAATTATTAAAAGGAAAATAACAAACACTTTTATTATAACTATTAACATACCTTTTGTGTACTATACCCAAAGAACAGTTTTCTCAATTGTAAAGTAAAATGTCTTTTTATTAATGATATTAAATGAAACCCTTTTCAGAACAACAAGGTCATAGGAAAAAACAGCACTGATGATTATTTTCATAAAAAAAGCTGTTGCATCTTTTTAAATATATGTTTTCTCTTATTTATACTCTGAAAGCCAGTATGCTAGCCAAGTAGCAGTCCAGGGCGGTATGACATACACTGCACCTGCTGTGAAGGGTAGTATTATTTTATTGCTTTAAATTAGAGCTCTAGAACGAGAATCAGCATTGCACTCTTCATCAAATGTTGGTTTCATTATGGTGGTGAAAATATAGGAAGCTCAAATATTATGCTACCGAGATGACTGTTCATATCAAATGCATACAGTTTTATTTCAGTATTTATTTCAATCTTAGTATTTTTTAAAGATCTTAATTATTTTGTATAATTTAGTTTTGAAGCTACCTTGTAAAGATGTGGATATTATTTTAATTTATTTATTATTTACTTATTTGTAAACCATGTATTACTTTTCCAAGTTCATTATCAGTTCAGATAAGATGGTTCTGATTGCCAGTATGGTGTTTTTGTCTATTTTTTTTGACAATTTTGTTCTCATTATTTTCTGATTACCCTCACAGTCAAAAATTGAGTCCATGTCCAGAGTGATGACCCAAGTTTGTCCAATCTTTCCAGCATGGAATATTTAGGCATGCATTTGCCCTTCATGCTGTACTCTCAGTTTTGACTGTGCTTTATTGAGCCCAGGGCTCTGGCACCATATGGCTGTGGATCACTGGTACTGGCCGTGACCAAGCTGTGGTCTCAGTGCACGGTGCAAAGCATCAGTTTTGTAAACAGTCTAATTAAACAATTGACAGCTGTGCTGTTAAGGACATCGGGGTCCTGTTCTGAGCTGGAAAGGTGATGGATTTCTGTGCCCTGCTTTGGCCCAAACCCAGTCCCTGTCCAAGCGCTGGCTCTTATCTCTGAGCCCCAGGCTTCTCTGCCTCCAGTTACAGGCAGGGATGACAAAACTGGACTCCCTCTCTCACACCCTGCAGAGGAGATATGCTTACATGTACTTGCACACACACGCACTTGCACAGAATGCCGTATGCCCACACATGGACGTAGGCCCTGTGTGCTTATCCGAGTGGAACTTAGGTGCTTCAGACCACTTCAGCATAAAATGAACAGCACTAGCACTGTGTTTTATAGGGCCCCTGTGAGGCTGATGTATGTTAAAGCTGTAAACAACATGGTGGTAATTGTACTGAAACTGTGACTGCTGTTATGCGAGGTCTTTCTGTATTTTGTGATTTCAAGAAAAGATTATTCAGTCTCTTAGTTTCTAACTAATTCTCTTTTTAAATACATTTTAAGAATGTTAAGTTTCCAGTTATTAAGCAGAGTATTGAAATGTTCTTGATTCACACCCAGCCGTGTATTGGTGAGCCGACAAGATATTTAGTGACTTGTTCTATTTTATAAGTGGCATCATTTTAAATTGAACTAATTTTGTTTCAAAAGCATTCATTATTGATAACCTTATAATTTCATGTCTGTCTTTACAGTGGCTGCACATTTTCATAATAGAAAGAGTACAAACTTGTCAATTTAAACAGAAATGTCATTGTAAGAAATAATTTGAGCGGGTTGCAGTTATTTAAATATTTATTTTGTACCATTACACTACTAATCAATAAACAGTATATTAATAAACCGTGATATTGTCAACAAAATACTCTCTAGATAAAGAAATGTTCTATAACTGTGTTTTTATTCTGTGCAACAATTGTAGTAAAACTGTGTTTTCTTGTAAGTACAAGTTTGTTTGAATATGTGTGAGTTCTGGGATCTCATTAGTGGTGAACACATTTGACCTGCATAATGTGTGACTGCTGTAAACCACTGTAGTAGATATAAGTTTCTCACTCTTAATGAAATGCTTAACACTTTTTTGCTTCTGACCAGCTATATTTCCTGATGAGGGGCTTGTATATGTTTTTAACAGCAATATAATTGATGATTTACAGCAATATGTTAATGGTTAAGCTATTTATTGTGTGCAGAACTGTTTAAGAATTGTATTTATTTAGAATAAGAGAGGTCTGTAAGGTGGTTTGCGTATATATAAAATCACACATATTTAAAGTTTTACTACAGTTTTACACAGTTTTTACCACAGTTTTACTACAATTGTTACACATATATATCTTTTACAGTGACTCCTTTAAAATACCTTTTAACTGTGTCATGATATGGGAAGAGAACAAGTAATCGGAACTGTGGGTGAAAATAAAAAAAAATGGAAATGCAACAGTGAGGACACATAATAATTAAGAGCATCTCTGAGGCAGCAGAGTTTTAATAAACAGCATTTACTTCAAAAATTTGGTGTTGTTATTTGAGTTTAACACCATGTCTGAACTCGATGGGCCTTACTTTGAAAATGGTGACGGCCTTGGTCTGTTGGCTCCTTGATGAACTGTCATGCCAAGTCTTGTTTGAACTTATCTCATAATTCAACAGAACAAAACAGTTGCCCTGAATTTGGAATGCCGATTTCATTTTTGTTTCGAGGCAGTTGTTTAAAGGGACAGTTTTGTGGACACTCTCCAGGTCCTCCTGTGTAGCTAGTGTGAAAAAAGCTAAGTGGCTCAGATCAGAGCTGGTAATCAGTTTCCACTGGGCTCACAGGACTGAAGGCCATGGTTTGACTCCACTTGCAGATAAAGAAGGCTTTTCATGTGAGTTGGACCCAAAGCCCAGAAACACATTCTGATGCACGGCAACCTTTGAAGCACAGCCTGTGCTCCTGATTATTGGGCAGAGGCTCTCTTCCCATCAACACATCCTTAGTAGCTACAGAGAAAGACTGAGCACCTTAAGCAGCATTCTGCAGAATGGGTGCATGTGTGCATGTTCTTTAATGCGTGTACACGCAAACAAACCACACCTCGTCACAGAATAAAAGGAATGCTGCAACTAGTGACCAGGCCTGTTCCATTACATACTAGAGCTTGAGATAAGTGTGTGAGGTGGAGGGGGTGTGTCTGTTTAGATGGGTTTTTTTTCTCCACAGTAGAATTCAAAACACAAATGGCTAAGTATTTAATCCAGCAAATTGACTGGACCCCAGTACATTCCCTACAGGACTTTTCCAACAAGCTTTGTCTTAATGTTTCTCATCAGTAATGTCATTGTAACATATTACTGTAATTCAGTCATTACATAATACGTCTTGATCTCTGCATTGGAACTATTTCCTAGAAAAAGCCTTTTTTCCTGTCTCATTAACAGCTGTAAGCTTTTGTTTTTATTGCATGTAACCCTTTAACTTACCGATTATTGTAGGTTTGTGCTCTTATCTTGTTATTCTGTCTAGAGTATGGACACTTAACTGTTTTGAGAGGGTCAAAATGTGAGTTTGGCACCTTTTTAAAAACATAAAGTAAGGTTTTCCTTGCCTTGTGTCAAATTCATGTCAAGACACTATGAAAAAAAGTAGGCAATATTTATTGTTATTGTGACAAATAATGGCCAGGGTTTTTTTCTTGGGATACTGTTACTGTACAAAGAAATTTCACTACATAAGCTACCATTTACATTATGTGAAACTAAATAAATGAACCAACAGAAATGATCTATTTTGGAGCCATTTTGTTTGTTTTGTTTCTTATCAGTTATTGTAGTTGTAAAAGGATAATTGACAATGTATGTGTTTGCCACGGTGTAATTAGGCTTGTTTAATTTAATATAGTGTGGTACGGTGTGTAAGTTGTTAAAAAAATATATGCTTTGAATGATCTTAAAAGTATTTCTTTTAATTTGGCAACCAAATGCAAAGTTCTTTGTTCGATCATTTTCTTGTTCCACTTAATAGTCACTGCAGGGCACATTGTACTGCTGTAATATAATAACATTACCTCTTACATGAAGATGTCTGTTAATGTGAAATTGCCCCTTCCGCTCCAACAGTAGTATGCTATAAAATTCTGCGACTGTTTAAGTGATCGGAAGCCTTATCTGGGTTTTCCCTGTCTGGCTTTAGAGAACAGCCTTTGAATTGGTGATGAGGAACTGCTTCCTTGATGCCGTCTGTCTGTAGTAGCAAGCCTGCTTTCGGCTCCAGTCATGCCGGTGTGTACACAGTCTGGATTTGTGTGTGTGTATATATATATATATATATGTATATATAGAACTCTATTTTAAGGATTTTTTGTGGCGGAGATAGTTATAGCTGGTTTTAAAATGATAGTAGCCCACATGGCTATTCTGAGGTTGTGTTAAGCTCATTCATGCTTCCATTCGCTGAGACTTAGGCATGTTGCTGACATCTGGTTCTCTCAGACTCCCATTCTCACTGCTTGTTTTTAGTGTTTGGTTTTTTTTTTACACTTATTTGCTCTCTCCAACCCGTGGGAGATGCTGGATCAATTATTAGCCCAGTTTCTCCTGGTCATGTTAGTGACCACAATTACAGTCATGATTTTGCTCAAGTATACTGAAAATGCACTAATGCCCATTTAAATCATTTTTTTTTTCTTTATAACCCACAAAGAACTAAATCACCAGAACTACCACTGTTTGGATTATGATTAGTGCCATGTGTTTCATAGGGGTTCAAAGTAGGCTTTTTGCTTCACAATGACTCAGATTTCAGATTTATTAAAACTTGTATTTTACACTGCAGTATATCATTTACACTGGTTACCGTCACATTCCATGAGAAAAGCCTGAGCATTTGATTTTACAGTCCTGTGGCCATTGTGTCTAAATAGGATACGGCCTGACTTTCATGTTTATTAGAAAAGCAGTGGAAAGGATTTGCGCTGCTGCTGTTTTCAGCAGGGTCAGTCTCCTGACTGTGCTGGGCTACAGATGGGCGCTCTTCCCGCCTGCGTATTCAGTTCGATTTGTAATCACATGCAGTGTGTCAAGTCGGGGATGCAGCAGCTAGCCGCAGGCCGGACAGGATCAGCGATGTGGCTGTGATGTCTCTAATGAAGCTGACACAGCACAGCTCAGCTCCTCCTGCCCTAAAGGCTCCACGGCGCACGAGCCTCTCTTTCGTCCCACAGGGAACACAAACCTCTGGAGGGGAGTTTCCCCCTAGTCTGTTCCCACTGCTCATTCTGCACACAGCAGTTTTTGCTAAAAAGGCCTGTGTTTGTAGAACAGTCGTTCAGTCTCTGCTTATAAAGCAATTAAATATGCATAGTATTCAAGATTCTTTGATACTTTTTTTTCTGTTTTCTTATTTATTGAGGGTTTTTTATGTCTCAATGCCAGAAAAATTAGTTATTTATTAAGTTATTTATTTGGCAAAGTGGTACTAATCTGAAAAATTGAATGAACTCATTTATGTCTGGCAACTAGACATGGAAGATAGCAGAAGAAAAGGAAAATAAAGTACATAATAATATTCTATTAGAACCAAAGAATGGATGTCAAAATTAATTGGGTGACAAAAGCTCACCTTTTTGCTTTCAGATAAGCTTATACAAAGGAACATTTTAAATTTCAGATACAATGAAATTCCCATGCCAAGACATCACTGTGCAATATGAAGTAGGCTGAGTTTGTTTATTGAGCTAACTGTTCCTGTTTTCTGTTTTCTAGGTCTGTAACTCACCATCATCGTCATCATCATCATAACCATCACCACCATCATCATCATCAGGTAATTTTTCTGGTGGGGCTGGATTACATCAAGGACCCTGGGTGGATGACTTGCGACCCGAACAGACCATGATCTGAAGGCCCTGCCCGACGGCCTTTCCTTCCTTCCATTTTTCTCTGTGGGGGAAGTGTGGTGAGCTCAGCTGCTTCAGGTGGTGCAGGGAGTGCGAGGGACAGCGTGAGTGTGGTTGTGAGAGAAGAATACTTGTATTTGCCGTTTGCAGTCCTGTACGCTACTCAGGACCGGCACAACTTCTGACCTCTGAACTCATCATAAGCTTCACCCTGCCCCCACTCCTGCCCACCCAATCACAGCAGACATGGGGAGGAAAAAGATCCAAATTCAGCGAATAACAGATGAACGGAACAGACAGGTGAGAAACTCAACAGTCTCTTTCTCTGGCATTTGATTTATGCCATCTCTTTTATTTGAGCATATTTTAGTTACATTTTCATCCGCTTTACTTCCAGACGTTGCTTGAGGAAGTAATTTAAATTTCCCTTGTGAGCTACATAACAAATCATAGCATGGAACATTGAATATGTTTCTGTTTTCAGAATCCTAGCAGAGATTTCAGGTCATGGTGACTCACATAGTGACATTCTGACTGGCCCAGGTGTCTGTACGCATCCACACTAACCTGGCCTGCTTTTAGCTCTTAGTCAGCTCCTCTCTGCCTCAGGTGTGCCTATGTAGCTATTTGCACTCAAGTGTACACAACAGACTCTTTGAATGAATCAAGATGTTGTGCTTCATTTGTTTTTCCAGAAATCTGTGTGTTAATTAAAACATTTCTTTCAGTGTTCCAACCCACAAAATAACATTAGATCATACCTAGTCTTCTTCAAAATAATTAAAGCTCACAGAGAATAACTACCTCTTCATTTTCTTTTTTCTGTAAAACAACATTCTGGCTACTTCAGTGATTCATCAGTGTCACAAAAGACTTTTTTTTTACTTTAATTAGCTTAAGACTGGGAATAAAATGCATTAACAAACTTAGAGGGGCGCACATAGAGGCATCTGCAGGGAGATTTCACGAAGAGCACTAAAATCTTCACACCTCTGTGCCACATCCAGCAGCAGGTGTACGTGTATGTACTTTGAGTGAGTCGTGTAAAGGTCAGCGGATAAGTACACGGCCTCAAGGTTAATTGGATTGGAAGGAGAAGCGAGAAGGACCAGGCTGGTGCTTCTACCTCCTGCCACAAGTTCACATGAATCTTCTCGCAGAGCTTCTCATGTTGCTATTGGTTACCTGCAAATCTATTTTTGATGCCAATTACACCGTGCTTGTTTGTGCTGAATTTAATGTTAGATGAAAAAGAAATGTTTGTAATGAACTGTCTTCTTCTCTTGTGGAAAAGGACAGCAGTTCTGAACTAATAGAATGTGCATATGTTTACCTTATTTTACTTTTTGTTTGTTTTTTGTTTTTAAACTTGTGAATGCCATCCATCTATTTTATTACACAATAGCAGTGCCTCCCTTTCAACAACTGTCATTTTGCATGAATTGATTTAGAATAAATGTCGTTTGGACTACTCTATGTGAAATAAACAAAGTGTTATCTTTTCATTCGTGGTTTGGAAGAATACTGGTTTGACTTTGAGTTGTTTTGAGTGTTGCTCACCCCTCAGGATGTTGTATGTCAGCAGAAATATTGTGGTCAACACAGGTGTTTGTGTCTGTTAATCTGTGTGTGCCTGCCTGTCTGTCTGTGTACTGTTGTGCGTCTCTTTGTTTGTATGGTGGTGCTTATGGCTAAGCTCTGATTGGAAAATGGGAGTTTAGTGCCTTTGGGAATCATTACATTTTCCTATATCATTTGAGAAATAATTAGATTTGTGTAAGCAGGGAGCCCAAGTTATGAAAGAGAAACCTATTTTGTCTTGTTTTCCCCAGAAATACTTCAATATAATATAATGTGGGTTTAATTTGATCACAGTGATCATTCCAGAAGGCAGAGGATTTCATTCCTTTTTGCAGAGGATGACAGTTTACTTTTTCATGTGTTTATCATTTGTTTATTCTGTATTCTGATGCCGTCTTTGTTTTAGATACTGCTACCTTTACTTTGTAGTAATTGGGTTTGGACTATGCCAGCTGAAATGGATTTTAATTAAATATTTGACCCTTTCTTATCCGTCCACTCTGCTTTTATCTCTGACAGGTGACATTCACCAAACGGAAGTTTGGCCTAATGAAAAAGGCCTATGAGCTGAGTGTGTTATGTGATTGCGAGATCGCCCTCATCATCTTCAACCACTCCAACAAGCTCTTCCAGTATGCCAGCACCGACATGGATAAAGTGCTGCTCAAGTACACTGAGTACAATGAGCCACATGAAAGCAGGACCAATGCAGATATTATAGAGGTAATCCAGACATCTACAGTCATGGACAAGCTAAATACTCATTCTGTAACACCTTTTGAAACAAAACCAAAACAAGAAGTTTAACTTTACTGCTTATAGGTAAGAGGTTATCTTCATATACAGTACTGTGCAGAAGTTATTTATATCAGCATTGGGCTTCTTTCTGCCAGCAAAAACACAGCTGAATATTAGAATAAATGCAAACAAACAAGCAAGCAGTAAAAAGTATCAAGATTTCTTTTTTCTAATAAGTAGTCAATATTTTGTGTGCTGGTTAGAAGAACACAGGTTTGGATCCAGGTTTCTGCTCCATGCCTCCAGTCATTGGGTGAATTAATAAAATTCCATAATCAACACCTAAATTAATCTACTGAAGTAGAAAGAGCCAAACCAGGTATTTGACGAAGCTGCAAGTAAAATTGTGCTTCCATGAGGAAAGAGGTCTGGAAAGGGTTACTTTGCCACACATAAAACCTAATAATACATTTACTGTATTAATGTTGTTTGTATTTGTTGTAATGTAAGTGTATTAACACTAACCTAACACTACTGCCCACCAGTAATCAGCTTTTAAGCGTAATTTTCTCAGGTGCCTAAGACTTTTTCACAGTGCTGTATCTAAATGTTTGCATATTAATAATAATCATGTAGTTTGATCTTCCTTATTTTAGAAGGGAACAAGTGCAGTTTATTATTTCCAACTGTCGGGATTTTAGTATTGTATGTTATTCATTTATTTCTTTCTGTTGTCCATTTGCTCATAGCAGTGTAAGTCAGATGATGTGCTGTTAGCGTTAGTCACTGTAGTAAGTTAGCTTAAACAGCTCTATTCCAAAGTGAAGCTTACTGCATAGGACAAGAAAGAAGAAGTGAGTGCTAAAGGTGGGGGGCTATGGCCTCCTGAGGGTTTGGGCCAGAGAGCAGCTTGCTGCTGGTGTAGAGGAGGTTTAGAGGCTTATGGATCTCTATACGCGACTGGCTGTGTGCCTGGAAGATGGTGGGACAGCAGAGGTAGGGACAGCTGGACCTTCTGGCTCCCCCTGGCCTTGGCCTGAGACAGAGGGCTACACTCACTCATGCACACACACACACACACACACTCAAATATATATGTAATATATAACACACACACAAACACGACCCATCCTGTATCCTGCTCGTTTCACACAATATGGTACCTGCCATTGTGCACCAATGTCAGAAAGAATTTATTAATATAAATTTAGTGTAGTTTGAATACGCTTTTAAATATTAAGGTATCATAAAGGATCTTTGGAGTGATGCTGTAGAAGTACCACCTTCTGATCCCCAAAGAGACCAATTAAATGTTTTTCCTACTATCATGTGTCCAAACTAAGACAAACTAGTTTTAGAAGATTACAAATATTTATACATTTATACATGTATACACATTCACTTCTGAATCATCACAGATATGAAGGGCAAGTACAAGTGTGTAAAAGTGAGAAATCATCTATGGATGTGTATCTATGTATGTATCGTTCTTATTGTCACAGAAGACCACACTAGAAGAAGTGCATACTTCCTATTGGTTGCAGCTGCAGATGGTGTGTGTGAATAAGTGTGTGAAAGGTAGAAAAAGTAAAAAAGACTTTGACTGTGTGTGTGTGTGTGTGTGTGTGTGTATGTGTGTGTGTGTGTGTGTGTGTGTGTGTGTGTGTTGTGGTGGGGGCGTTGGGCCGCTGCGGGCCACATCAACTCAAGGCTGACTGGTTTGCTGTGTGTGTGCGTGCGCGCGCTTTAGTGTTCAGTGGGCCGGAAGGCGACCTCATGTAATATTGAGATGCAGTATGTGATGGTAGGAGCTCCACTTGTGCCTGACTTTTAGCATCAGAGTCTGGTGAGGATGTTTCCTATGCAGGAATGCATGCTCCCTCAAACACACCTCTTTTCCTCTTTCTTGTCCCCACACAGAACTGCTAGTCATGGAATTGCACCATAAAGGTGCTGACCAGTGAGTGGAGGCTCATGTACTCCCATAATACTGGCCACTATTAATACAATTTGGTATTCTAATACTGTCCAAATATGTCAGGATTGTAATATTAGATAACAATATTAAAGCATGCACTAATAAAGTTAATGAACTCACGTTTCTGAATACTGCTGCTCTGTGCTAAACAATATGAAATGACTCATTCTAAAATGAAATTACTCATTCAAATATTGATTGGATGGTTTTGTTCTTGTGCAATTACACCAGTGCACACTTCATATAGTATTGAAACCAAGTTTCAAGAAACCTATTATTTTTTGGGTTCCAATAAATCATAATCATTGCAGTAAACTAATTATTTGTCATTTATCAGTATCATTAGCACACAAGACCAGTATTGTTGCATGACTTATATCTGTATCATGCACCACTGTTTTTATATATTGTTAGTTACCCACTTAGCTTGGATAAGATTCTCACAGTATGAAAAGCTTTCTGTGTATATTCTGATGTCTGCATCTAGTCCGTTTGAAGAGAGAGACATTCCCCTTCCCCCCTCTATATATCGTACACTGTACTATGCATGAACAAAACATTCATGCACATGCGGGCAGGCATGCCTTTACACTACTGCATGACTGAGCAGTCATGCATATGTATGTGCTCTCTCTCTCTCTCTCTCTCTCTCTCGATTGCTCTCTCTCTCTGTCTCTCTCTTGCTCACTTGCTGTCTCTCTGTGCTACATGTGTTGTGGTGTGTATGTGCGTGTGTGTGGGGCCTGGCTGCATCTCATGCCAGAACGTTTTAATCTGCTTCACTTCAGCCTTCAAGAGAAAGAAAGGGTGTAAGCTAGGAGAGCAAGTAAGGGAGAATTGCACAGTGAGCATCAAGATATATCAAGATGGAGTAAGAAGAGGCAGAAAGAAAAGGAGGAAGGAAGCGTGAGGGGTGGGGGTGGGGGTGGTGAATGAGGGATGCCCTTTTACTAAGCAGCTCAGTGGAGAGCTGAGGGGGCTTAAAGATTTCCTTGTTGCTCAGATTCCTGCTCCAGGTCAGGGGGAGTTCCACAGAGCACAGCAAGAGTTGGACGGGTTAAAATAGTACTGCAGTTTATTCCCCTGCAGTCAGTGACTTCCATTTAAAGCCTTTTAATTATTTGTCACTCTGTGCTAGCAGCTTGCTGCTGGCTGTGGTCTGGGGCTAAATACGATGTTGCATTGATTTTATATGATCAAGGGAGGAGAGGAGGGGTTAGTGTAAAATCCCCAGCCATTGTTCCTTCCATGGTTCCTACAGCCTAATCCAACTCTGCCATGTTATCCAGATTCCCCTTCTCCACTTAAGACTTGTCACAGCCCTGCATAATCTGCATGGCCAGGAAGGGCAAGCTCCCATGACCTTCGTCAGATGCCGGACTGCAAAGCAGTAGAGTCTGTCTCCAGTCAATCTTGGCTTATGATCATAGACAACTTGATTTACAGTACTGTGCAAAAGTCTTGAGCCACCCCTAATTTCCCATATTTTGCTTTGAATCACATTGTTGGTGCAAAAATACTATTTTATGCCTGCAAGACTGTCCTGAAGGGCTTTAAAAGGCTCTCATTTTCAGTCCAGTCCCTGTACCTGACCAGTTTCAGATAAATGTTTTTTGTTTGTTAAGACACAGAAGCCCTTCAGGATGTGTGGAGAACTGTTCCTCAAGATTATTTAAATCATTTCAATATGAAGATCATTTAAAATGATCATTTTATGAAGAAACAAGGGGTGGCTCAAGGTTTTTACACAGTACTGTGTTATTCTTCTTTGTGTTCATATGTTGTTGTTTTTGTTTAGTTCTCTACAGCTGTTGGTGTCGCACAGTGAAATTGATTTTGCAGCTTTTTCAGTGTTTTATTTTTCATTCTTTCGTATTGGAATACTTGAAATATTTAAAATAATTCAATTAAAACATCCATTGTATCTAGACATAGGCAAGTTAGGTTTACCACCGGCTAAGCATTAAGGGGCAGAACAGAAGGCCCAACATGTAAAATCAACCACCAGCATAACTAGGTACTGACAGTGGAAGTAACCATAATTATGTAATTGTCATAGTTCTTCATGGTTCTGTTTACACAGAGTGCCAGTACACAGAAAATATGGATTCATTAACTTAAATATCACTTGATTCAAGGGTTGAATAATTAAGGAAAAATGTGATTTTTTTTTTCTTCTTCAGACCAGTATTGCAGTTTAATTCATTTTCATTTGCGGTTGCTCTATATGTGCTGCAGTTTGAAATAATATTAGAGAAAACCTTATAGAATCTGACAATTGAAAGTGTTGTGTGTTTAATAGCTGATTTCGCTTAAGCTATTCTCAGCCATTACGGTATTCATTTAAACTCCCTAACCCCACACACAGTACTTGGATCAGCCAATGGCAAGGCTCCATTAGATACATGTATAAATCATGAACAGGTTGGAAAGGTAATGGTAGAGAGTGCCTTTGAGAAAGAGCCACAGGGAAGCAGAGAGAGGAGGAAGTTTTCACATCTCCACGTTAGAGTCTCTGTTCGTTTGGCTTGCCATGGTGAAGCCGTGGCTGGGAGCGTGTTCTCCAGGGACAGCCTCTGGGCCCTGAACATGCTCCACACAGCGCAAATGAGACGTGACATTGCATTCTGCCTCCACGGACAGCAGCCCACACTAACCGCCCCTCCAGCCGCCCTCATATACGCCTGAGAGACCAAGAGAGAGAGAGAGGTTCTGAAAGGAAAATAAGCACTGGGAATTTGAGAAGGACGGATAGAGGGATGGATAAATAGAGGGCAAAGGAGGACACCAGTGAGTCAGTCCAGAGAGTCGTGGGAGAGGAGAGAACATCAGATTTGGAGATGGAAAAAAGGAAAGGAAAGAGCTGTACAGGGAGAAAGAGAGCACGAGTTGTATGTGAATACGGAGAAAAAGAGAGGGCAGGAGAATCAGGGTAGAAAGGAAGGAAGAAAGAAAGCTGGTGGAAGAAGAAGAAGGGAGGAGAGAAAACTCGAGAGTGGGCTTATGGTGGGAGGAATAGAGGAAGAGCGGAGGGGGAGGGGGTGGAAGAGGAGGAGGAGAGAGCTGGAGAGGGGGAGGGGCGGAGCTTCAGCCAGTCAGAGAGCGAGCAGCTCTGCAGGGGAATCTTACCCTGGCAACACAATAGAAGCTGGGCACATGAAAGAGAGAGCCAGCAGGGAGAGGAGCGCAGGGACAGGTGAACAGATGGACTGGGCCCAGAGACAAGCTGATCAGCTGACACACTCTTCTGTGTGTGTGTTTGTGTGTGTGTATTTGTATTTATCCCTCTGTGAGGACCAGATGTCCTCATGATGATATGAAAACAGGAGTATTTTGTACCACTATTCAGCTACATTATAACACCAGTCAGTAGAAGTCCTCACAAGGATAGTAATGCCACTGCAGTGTACATGTGTGCTTGTGAAAGGGAGGCAGGTGAGAATTAAAAAGAATGCTCTACCTGATGGATATTTTCCCCCTTTGAAACACTCTCATTTCTGCACACCTCAGCTTATTTTACTGTCAACTTGAAAGTAGGCTCAGCATGTTCTCATCCATTTGTTTTTTTGTGATTAATATCATGAATACTATCTGATTAATTGCAATGCTATATATTTTTCCTTGACAGCCAACATCCAAACAAACACATGAATGTAGTTTCTTTTGGACTTCTGATCACCCTTTTCCCAGAGAGGAGTGTGTGTAGTATGGTGGTCTTAGGGAGAGCCGTTTTTCTGTTGGGTTGCGGTCCCAAAAGCAAAGCTACTTATAGCAAAGCTTGTTTGGGAAATCCTCTCAAAATAAGACCAGTCCACGCTAAAGCTACACCAACCTAACTCCAGACTCCAACAACGTACACTCTCTTTTAACCGTTTTCATTTACTTATGAGCTCTGTAAACAATATATTCTCTGTGTGGACTTCTGATTATATATTTGCAGTAAGTATTTTGAGTTTAATAAATGTATTTTTGGTAACACTGTACTGTAGGATAATCTACATGAGTTTACATAACATCTACATAAACCTTTTATAACAACTGACATAAACCCACATTAAGATAAATAAAGCCTTCTTCCAAGTGTCTGCTGTCATAATGGCTGCTTTATTCAAATGTGACGGGCATCATGATGCCTGTAAGAAAAGCCCTTTTTTAATAGCTCTGACCTGATGAAGCGTGGACTATGAGACCTCTGAAGGTGTGCTCTGGCAAAAAAAAAAAAGTTCACCATTTGTCCTTGTTTGGACTACTTTTAGTGGGTCCTAACCACTGCATACCAGGAACACTTCACAAGGCCTGTCTGATCTAGTTGTCTATTCTTTGCAATTTGGCCCTCAAAGTCTCTCAAATCCCTAACTTACCCTAATTCTTTCCTGCTACCTACATAGCGACTTAAAGTATGGACTGTTCACTCACTGCCTTCCTTTTAACTGCTGTCATTATTACAAGAGAATCCATGTTATTCAGTTGTGCTAATTGGTATATTTCGGTTTTTACAAAAGGCTTGTTTAGGTGTCATGTAGCTTTGTGATTATTGTCCTAGAGTAGTGTTTTACTACATATATTTGTAGTTCATACAGTATGTACAAGAATGTCTGTTTGTTCTTGTACATACTGTAAGCAAATGGCTGTTTGTAAGCAAAATATGAAGAAATAATGGGTGGCTCAATATATATGTAAATGCATGTATGTGTGTGTGTGTTTTTTCCCCCTTGTTCCCACATTAAATATTTGCATATTTAAATCCCACATTAAATATTTGCATATTTTACAGGTTGAACTTTTTTAGTATAGGAAGAGTATTTAAGATCAAATGATGGTTTCAGTTAAATACTTCATTTAAAGTGAAATTTCCTCCTGTTTTCCTTTTTGTCCTGTTTTGAACCATGTAAGACGTTGCGAAAGAAAGGCTTTAATGGTTGCAACAGTCCAGAACCAGACGGAGATGATTCGATTGACCAGAGCCCCCTGCAGGACGACAAGTATCGCAAGAGCGATGAACTGGATATCCTCTTCAAACGATATGGCGTGAGTATCACTGATTTCTCTGCCATTCTAACCTCCTTCCCTCTCTCTCTCTTTCCCTCTCCCTCTCCCTCTCCCTCTCTTCATTCGGAACGAAGGCTCTGAACAAGAAAGAGCACCGGGATTCAGAAAGCCCGGACCCCGAGGAGCCCTTCTCACTCACGCCTCGTACTGAGGAGAAGTACAAAAAGATAGACGAGGAGTTTGATAAAATGATGCAGAGCTATAGACTGTCAGTGAGTACCAGTGTGAAGGGGGCCATTCTCGGCCCAACAACCAACTCACAGAGCCTGCTGTCAGCCTGGCAACCAACTCACAGAGCACCTGCCAACCATGTTTCACCCCCCTCCCACTCTCCAATTCCCCAGAATCCCCCCTGAATGTGTGTGCTCGGGCACAGGGAGGGTCGTCTGAAAGAAAATGCAGTATTTGGACTGTTTGTTTCCTCTCTTGTACTTCCCAGAATCATATACAATTTGTGGCCTTATTTCTGTGCTGGCTCTTTATTTTATAAAATTTGTCCATAATGACTGATGCCTGTATGTTTGCCAGGAATAAGAGTCTGACTCATGGGACTTCCCTTTTATACATTGATGAAGCAATGAGTTGCAATTTGGCTCTGTCTGAAGAACCTCACTGTCTGACCAGTTGAAAAATCCACGATGCAGGAGATTGTAGACACATTAAAAGATTAAATTCAAACATTTCAAATTTGTTGTTCTGAGTGACGACCAGGATACCCAGCACACCATTCATAGGAGATGGCAAACGAAAGCATACAGCACCAGTTTAATCTCTTCTCTTCTCCCCTTCCTACTCTTTTAGCATTCTGAGCTGCACATGAAATCCCAAATTAACAGTATGCAAACTTTAAACTCTTTTGTTAGCCTCTCTAGAAATGTGCGTTGTAGATAAATGCAGAGGATACATTTTGTGCTGTCCACACTGTGTGCTGTGGTGTGTTGACATATGACAGGATGGTCACTTTTACTTTCACTTTACTTTCACATACAGCAACATGCTATGTGTAACCAGCAGTACAGTTATTTAGTTTTGAGATTATTTCCCTGCTTTGTTTTTGTTAGGATGCATCATAAATACGAAGACTTTACAATTATTTTTATTATTAGCACTTTGGTTCTTGGTTAAGTGGCGTTTCTTGGTTTAAGCTCACAATGAAGGCTGAAAGTAGAACCTGTTTTGGCTGGAACCAATTTTACGCTGTATAGGGAGCATTTACGTCATAATTTTACAGTATTTTTTCTCCAAATGCAAAATCTGAAGTGGACTAACGGGACTGGAATTTCCAGTACAGTGCTGCATAAATCTTCCCAACTAGTGTTTGAAGGCATTTCTTTCACTGACATGGGGTACGTAGCTAATAATTTCCTGTCAATTTGAAACACCATTTGTCCTCACACAGCGTAGTCAGAACCCAGCTGTGAGCCATTTTCTTATTGAAACCATCTTGGCAAAGTGATTTTGTCCTCCTGTCCTCAGTGAAGCAGCTGAATCCAAGTAATCAGCTTTGTTCTGTGTATTTGTCGAGAAACTGTCTAGTGTATTCTATGTTGTGAGCTCAGGTTAAGGACGTTTCATGCGGATAAACGTGTATTTTATTGTATTTACCCTGAAATATATCCAGGGTACTGTCTACTAGGCAAAATTCCTAGAGTGGGGAAATCAGTTTGCCCTGTGCAACTGAAAGGATCTGTCAACTGTAGAGGTTCTTTGAAGTTTTCTGAAATGTTTGCCAGTGCATTCAATGAGTTTTGGTAAAAGTTTAACCTTTCCGATGTGACCCTTGCTGTCCACGTTGTTCACTGAGGAGCCAGTTATCAGATGCACATGAAACCTTGTTTGATTACTTGCTGTTTATTTTTCTTCCAGCCTGTTCTGTGTGGTTCTTATACACTCGAAACATAGCTTATATCCCTTGGGAAGGTTCTATGTATCCATTCAGTTGATACTTTTATATTTTTTTTAGGCTTACATTGAAAGTCTAAGACTAGTATGTTGTGTAGAAAGAAGGCTGTCAGACCCATATTGGGTGAATTCTCTTATAACCTTCAGTCCATCCCTGGGTTGCTGTATTCTGTTTCTTTGACATAATAAGGATCTGTGTGATTTATATAGCTCCAAGCCTAGGTGTGTTTCTTGGGGTGGTTAGATGCTAACTCTGGAATAACTGAATTCTGATTAGTAGTAGGCTGACCCACTGTGTATCAGAAAGAACACTCCCTCTTCGACATTGCTTGTGAGCTTCTTAGAGAAGAATTGAAACCAAACTAATTGTTTTGTAATATAATATAACTAATTGTTTTGTATTTTTTTTTAGGTCTAAAGATTTTTCTTGAATGAACAGAAACATCGGTCTTCACTAGGTTTTTATTCCTTGATATTGGGACTAGGAATATTTACCAGACTCGTATCTATCATTCAAATATCATCTGTGGAACAAATGTGTACTATCGTCCTTCAGGTTTAATACATCGGCTTTGTAGTTTCGCTTTAGCGATCAGTGTGTAGCTACCTTCTATGTGTGTACAGTGGTAAAGTCAATATTGCCAGTAATATTGCAGTGGAACAAAATACACTGTGATCAGAAGTGTTTCATTAAGTTGCAGGTTTCATGATATTTTAAATGATCAACTCCCTACAAAAGACTGAATTGAAAATAGCCTTGGACTTTTCATTTTTCAGAGTAGCTCATTGTGTCATCAGAAAATCTATTAATGAAAACCTATGGATTATGTCCTGTTTAAATTGCTACATATCCATTGTCATTTGCAGACAAACAGTTTTTCTTCCTTGGAGATATAAGTGATAGGAAGTTGAGAGGAGGAACTTTTGTCTTGTTGTTTGCCATGTTTTTGCAGTTCTCTTTATCAGAGGCTTTGTCTCGCTTCTTACAGTAAAACATGGTCATGTATTAATACAGAAATATTGACTACACCCATATGGAATACACAACTTTAGAATACCGATTTATCTGTACAAAAACTGAATGGACTCTCACTCCGTTCTGGAGTTCTAGTTGCATCTGATCGTACTTTCTTTTGTCTCACTGTCCAAACCAGTTCCTTGTTAAGTTCAAGGTGCTGTCCAGTGGTGTATGCTTCCTGTTTTCATCCCGCTTTACCCTGCAACTAATACCACCCCCACACACACACACACACACACACACACCACCACACTCTGCCTGATTCGTGTGCAGTGCTGTAATACATATCTACGGTCTGACACAAACACCCCAAGCATGCCACAAAAGGCAGAGTCAGGTTATTCTTCAGTTCCTCCAAAAAGAGTATTTTGATTCTTCTTTGAACCTGTGTTATAACATGTTCAACGCTATGCGTAGTAGCTTCTATTGATAAACGTTACTGATAAACGTTGACAAATTATCGGTTATTTTGTTGGGTTTTTTTTTACTTGATCTATGTATCATCAGTTACGGTTCTTGTTTGTACTTTCAAACAGGATCTTATTCACATTATTTAAACAAAGCTGTTGGAAATACAGCAAAGCAGGAAGAGGACAGAGGAGCAGAACACACAGACTAACTCTGTTAAACTGGGTCCCTCTCAGGACACAAGAGGCCCATTGCGGCCCACATTCTAATTTTAGCGGCCCTGTTTTTGCAGTGGATCATGGGAAAATGGGTCTTCTTCAGAGCTGCTGGACAGTTTGAGTGCACAAAGTACTGAAAGTCACCAGTTGCACGTCATAAAGTGCTATCCGCACTGTTTGTGCCAGAGAACAATATGTAACCACACTGTACTGTAGCCTATGGGGACCAAAAGGAACAATGTAAAGACTAGTTTTATCATCTATGCCAGAAAAGAAATATCTAAAGTTAAGCCTATTTTGACACATCCAGATGTGAAGCAGTCTATACATTGAACTAAATATCTTATAGCGCCTATGAGAGCAGCAGCGCAAATTACAAGCCCCTTTAACTTGCACTTTCTTTTTAGCTGCACATGCTCTGCTTTTGAGAGTTTGCACAAGTCACTGGCATGCTAATAAACGTGTGTGTTATAGTGCATATTGTTTATATTTGTGTCATTTCTGTGCCTATGTAGTATATAGAAGAGAGGGGAAGGGACATCACTGACTGTCCTCTGTTTCTGTGCTCTCTCAGTCTGCAGTGCCACCACCCACTTTCTCCATGCCAGTCACAGTGCCGGTGTCCAATCAGAGCCCTCTCCCATTCAGCAATCCCAGCAGCCTTGTCACCACCTCTTTCGTCACCTCCACGCTCACAGATCCACGCCTGCTGTCACCACAGCAACCACAGCTGCAGAGGAACACAGTATCTCCAGGGCTGCCACAGAGACCGGCCAGCGCAGGTAAAAGAGTGGTCTCCTTGGTTATTCATGGACTAGTAATTAAAATCCTTAGTATGAATGTGAGGAATTCACGTTGCTCTTAAGATGTTCGGTCTCCTAGGCTTGTGCTACTTTGAGCAGACATCTTCAAACTAATTTTGCCTGTCTGGAAACTTTTTTTACACACCCTATTATGTTCAGTTGCTGGTAATACAACACAAAATAGAGAGAATAGGGTTAAGTGTGAACATAAGCAGGGAGTCCAAACCCTAGTAATGTTGACGAGGCAATTTACCTGGATGAAATCTAGTAATAAAAACTGTGAGAAAGTACCAGAAAGACTCCTGTGAAGCCAATAGATTACCAGGATAAAAGTGATGCATAGTAAGCAACATAGTTTCTGTGACATGTTTTACAGTTTTTAGTTTAGTTTTAGTTTTTAGTTTAATGCGTACATCCCTGTAAAATACATTTTAAAAGAATTGTTGGGCGTGTTTGTTAACAACATTGCCCCCATACTTCCACTGCCCCCAAGACTTTTATTCAGAAAACATTCCTGGTTGGGTAAAGGGCTTTAGAATTCATATCTTTTCCCCCTTTCTTTCTATTTCAGGTGCTCTTCTAGGAGGTGACTTGAACAACTCCAATGGGGCGTGTCCCAGCCCAGTGGGTGAGTGACCTTCATCCCTGATCCACATCTGCCCTCAAATACCTGCTTGGAAGGCAGCTGCTTGTGTGTACACTATGGTAGAGCTGTTTATATGATGTGCTTGTGTGCCCCAGTCTCACAGGCCACCTCCGTTTGACACATACATGGATGCATTCACACACATACACACCTGTTAGTCATCAACAGCTGGGGGTCACACGGTGCTCTCCAAGCTTGTAAACAGCAAGCCCCATGGGACCATGGGAAGGAACAGGGTGAACAAAATGACATTTGACAAATCTGAATGACATGAATGGTGTTCTACACCCCCCTCCCTTTCTAAGCCACACATGCGCACACACACACATGCACACAGTTTGTGTGCTCTCCTGTCCTGTTCTCTCTCAGCTGTTCCCCATATCTCTCTTGTCTGTGCCTCTCTGTAAACCCAGCCCAGGGGGCAGTGCAGACCCAGCCAAAAGCTTCTTCTCACAGGCAGCCTTGACACACACTAACAGCTGTAGCTTCAGGCCTCTCACTGCCTCTTATCAAAGAGCAAATGTGGCCAGTGGACACTTTAGAGATCACAGGTCACTGGTCAGTTTGTTTTGTAGTGACTGTCGCAACAGCACAGGTATCATGGCGGTTACATGGCAGAGTAGAACATGCAGTTACACCAAGAAATCAAGTACAATACAAAGTGTATTACAGAACATTCTCTCCTTTATATACTTTTTTTTCTTTTCTGTATTCTTCCCTCATTTTCTTTTTCATGCTTTGTTTTTCTCTCTTTCTACACTTTTGTCTCTTTCTTTTTCTCTTTTTTCCTCTTTTTCTTGTGTTCTCTTCTTTCTTTATTTCTTTCTTTCTTTCTGTCTTTCTGTCTGTCTTTCTTTCTTTCTGTCTGTCTTTCTTTCTTTCTTTCTGTCTTTCTTTCTGTCTTTCTTTCTTTCTTTCTTTCTTGTTCTCTGCACCTCGGAGCTCCTCTGCCTCCATTCTCAGCTGTTGCTGTTGAGAAGGAGCTCAGGGAATGTCAGCATTGACGTCACTCCACATTCCTGCCATTCCCGCTGCCGGCCTAGAGTAATCGGACCCTGAGTTGGGGGGCTGAGGGGGCAGGAAGACTTAGGGCCATGAAAGAGGGACTCACACATATACTCATGCAAAACATGCCATGATACACTCATAATCGTTCGCATACAGTTACAGACACTGTACATATATTCGTTTTGCACTCACAAACAAGTATGTTTGCACACGTGTCTCTTCTTTCCTATAAACCTGGGAAACATTGAGCCCTGTGTTTCCTGGTGCTGTGGGCAGCTCAGTGGCCCTGTGTCACAGCTCTCTTGCAGTATGTTTCCTTTCAAAGACAGTGACGCAGCCAGTCAACACATGGCATTCATAATGCCTAAGCTCCACCAGTATGTCTGTTGCTGTTGCGTTCCAATTGGGCTCTCTTTTTGGATTCGGAAATGCCACTCTGTCTAGTTTTGATTCCTGGGTAATTTATTTCAGTTATATATTATATTTTTCATTTTGTTATATTTAAGTAACTGTTGTTTATGACGTTTCTGGATGTTTCAGAATCGTAGGGAGAGTTTAGGGAAGTGCTGTTTATCTTCAGGATGTGTGTGTGTGTGTGTGTGTGTGTGTGTGTGTGTGTGTGTGTGTGTGTGTGTGTGTGTGTGTGTGTGTG
>JBBJLR010000007.1:8912927-8923294 GCA_037577145.1 Brachypetersius gabonensis | reverse complement strand
GTGTGTGGGTGTGTGGGTGTGTGTGTGTGTGTGTGTGTGTGTGTGTGTGTGTGTGTGTGTGTGTGTGTGTGTGTGTCCCATACTTTAGCCCAGATGAAAGCTTCTTTCAATTTGCCCATATCAGCTGATTAGCTTGCTTAATATACAACTTATGAGTTTTATCCACATGGGTCATCTCGCAGTCTCTTAGTGGAGGTGCGATGGTTGATGTCTCTGCTAGTCTGATATGTTGCTTTTCTAGCCTTTAGTTTTCTCTCACACAGTCCTGCGCCACACGGACACAGATTAAAACCCACTTGCCATTAATCCCCCAATTATGTCATAATAGGGTTATAAGCCTGGAAAACAGGGGATTACATTTGCAACACTGAGCAAGTGTTGTTACAAAATGCAAATGACATGGTGGGATGAACTGTAACAGGCTTAGTCCGAATGTTTTCCCGCTGTGCAGATATTCAGCTTCTTTGTTTTTTTCTGGTAGGACATGAACTGCAATAAATGTCCACAGTAGGTGTGTGCGCATGTATGTTTGTCTTTAAGCAAACTTTTTTTTGAAGGTTTTCCCCAGCATGTATGTTTTGTACATACAAACCTCTATTGACACATTCCTCTTTCTGTCTTTGCAGCTAATGGCTACATCAGTGCCAGGGCCTCCCCAGGCCTCCTCTCCGTCTCCAACGGCAACAGCATGGGGAAAGTAGTTCCGGCTAAGTCTCCTCCTCCGCCCAGCCCTCAGATGGTGAACAGTCGTAAGCCGGACCTCCGGGTCATCACCTCACAAAGCAGCAAGGGTCTCATGCAACTGGTGAGAACTACTGCCACACACACACAGCCCAACTTAGCCAAATCCCCAAATCCCATTTATATATGTAACATATAACAAACTATTAGAAATGTATTAAAATATAGTGTGCCATAATGATTTATTCTGCCAGATATAATGCTGTAAATAGTTTCTAAGCATTTTAGGAGTCTGTATATATGTCTGTATTACTATAAATGCTAATATTAGATGATGACCATTATAATCCTATTTGTATTTCCTCACTACTTTAGAAAGTTTCGCAATTCCCTAGTCTTCAGATGAACCTCACTGTTCTGCAACTGAAATAATGTAATGTTATTTTTAAAATAAGCGGTGCTAGATTGTAAAGTGCCTGAGCAGCCTTTTACTACCAAAGTCAAAAAATAGAAATGTAGAAATCAGTCATGCCTGGTTTTTAGGCGTGTAGTGACACACACAATTTACAATAAGGCAGAAACTGTGGTTTTTAGAACAACGAAAAACATTTCTCTCTCTTAAAAAAAGAAATGACTAAGACAACTTGTTTGGGATTTGTTTTTGTTCTTTTGTTTGTATATAGAAAGAGTTTATGCATATTGCATTTTTATGCTCTTACTGGTTGTTATGAAGACTTGATCACATAAAGAACAGAATGTTTTTGGCAGCAAGTGTTTTTGGCAACATTCTTCTCCCGTGAAACACTGGTGTATACGAGGGGTGCTTGAGTTTTGTGTTTGTGGAGAGCCGTAATCCCTATTTTTTGTTCGTTCTCCCCTCGCCCCCTGCAGACAGATGAGGAGCTGGAGTTGGTGAGTGAGGTGAATACAACTCCCTTTTCTAGACTGTTGTGCTGTGAAGGTTTGGTCAGGAAGAGATGTTGAGAATGTTTGATGGCTTTTAGTGAACACTGCTGCTCTTGACTTTTTCGACACAAACAGTAAAGGGTTTTCATGTGACTGTGGTACTTGTGTCTTTAGTTTGCATGCTCAGATAGCGATTGGTATCAGTCTTACTTGCATAATCCTTTTGTATATAGATGGTGCCTGTACAAATTGTTAATGTGGTACATCGAATGAAGAATGTTTTACCCAATAGCAATAAATAACCAAGCACTGAATTGAAGTAAAAATATACACTGATCAGCCACAACAAATAAAACCACTAACAGGTGACGTGAATAACATTGAATAACTTTTCAAGGGATGGAATATATAAGACGTCAAGTGAACAGTCTGTCTTTGAAATTGCTTTGTTATAAGCAGGGAAAATTGGCAAGATCTGAGCACCTCTGAAAACTGTCAGATTATGTTGGCTAGACCAATGGTTCTCAACCTTTTCAAAATTAATGGCCCACCCATCTATCACAGCACTTGGCCACATTAGATGATATTAAGTAACAAGTTGCAGACCAATGGCCTGTCTCAGTTTTAGATTCGCGGCCCAATCAAATGCCTTCACGGCCCATCAGTGGTCCGCGGCCCAGTGGTTGAGAAACCCGAGGCTAGATGGGTGTCAGAGCCTCTCCAAAACATCAGATCTTGTGAAGTATGCGTTGGTTAGTACCTACAAAAACGTGGTTCAGTCCAGGACAACTGGTGAACTGTCAAGCATATGATTGGCACCCAAGTCTTACTGATGAATGTGGGAACGAAGGCTAGCCCATCTGGTTCACTCCAACAGAAGCTACTGTATCACAAATTGCTGGAAAAGTGAAATCTTGCTAAACAAAAAAAGGTCAGAACATGCAATGAGACACAGCTTGCTGTGTATTAGGCTGTTTAGAAGGGTTAAGAGTGTAGATAATCGACTGTGTGTGTTGCTTTGGAGAATGTGATAAAGAGATCAGCTTTGCCTCTTAATTGTCCAACACTCAATCCAGTCATCTGTGGGATGTGTTGGACAAACTAGTCTGATCCATGAAGGCCCCGCTTCAACTTAAAGGACATAAATTATCTGCTGCTTGGTGTCCGATAACACAGCACATGAAGGGAACCTTAACTATTTTAGACTGGTGGTTTAAATGTTATGGCTGATCAATGTCAGTAAGTGATCAGTAATTGATTAATGATCTGTGTATCTGTGTGTAATCAGCAAGAGTGTTTGTCACTTGTAAATCACTTTGCATGATTATTTACTTAACACGTGTATTATACTTATATGAGATTTGAGTGCACACGTGCTTATGCTCAAGTCAGACATTGGATCAAAGACAGAAAGCGACCAAGCATAAACCCTCACTTCAGGGAGCTTTCTCTTGCATGCTTTCACTTGGATGAAAGTCTATGTGCTGTCATGTTAGGCTGTGTGATATGTCCTGTTTTAACAAAGCCCGGTTTTTTTTACATTTGAATGCTGCCAGACAATTCAAATATTGAACTGTAATTAGTCATATTTTATGTAGTTAATTTTGATTAATCTGACTTGTCTGATTTTCTGAAGTTTAAAATGATGTTAAATATTTCTATATCAAAATGTATTTATTATTTTTCTATTGTGTAAATGCCTGGTTCATTTTAACTAAATGAAAAAATGTGATTTGCTGTCTAACAAGCTTTGGACATTAGGGTTTGGCACAACAGGGGGAAAATGTATCAAAACAATACAAAATGCATGAGTAGTTTCTCTCACTTTGTTTATAAAGGGCTGATGAAGAAAGGCAACGTACACATTTATTTATTTTCTCAGTTATAAGAGTACAAAATAAACAGAACAAAATAAGCCAGCATTTCACACAACACCCTTTTATACTTTACATACACACTGCTCTATGCGCTGTTGATGGGGGTGTACTATTCTTACACACTATTTATTGTGGTAGTAAGCAGTTTGGGGTGCCCGACCTTCCACTTTGCAGTTGTTTTTTATTTTGCCGCTCATTAATTGATCCATAGTTCCATGCGTTGTCTGCCTAATATGCTGAAGGTATTGCGGTGAAAGGGATTGAGGCTATTTAAACAAGAGGATTCCATTCATGGATTCTGTCACATCAATTCATATCATTCTGTATCACAAAGATTTCACCTTCAGAAGATCAAACAAGGAAAATGTGCAAATGGCTTACAAAATTATTTGCTTTTGCACAACTATCATCATGATTAGCACAAATTTGACATCCACATTTGGGGATTTCAGCATGAACCTTGATAAGAGCAAAACTCTGTGGGTTTGTTTATTTCATCTGTGTATGGTGTGAATATTGATATGATATTGTCACAAAAGTTCATTCTGTCTTGATTAACCACAGAATTGAAAAAGCCTGTTTTATCTAGTCATCTCTGTTGAGGTGACCTGTTGAGGTGCAGTGCATGTGCTCGAGTTTGGATGATTCAGAGTGGCTTTCAATTTGTCCTTCATTAATGTGGTGTAGAGACAGAGAAAACCAAAAGCTTTCTCCACACTTATTGGACTGAAGGACACTTTGATTGTGACACCTGGGGGGAAAAAAGCATCTCAAAGTGTTAAGCATGCCTTTGACACGATGCATGAGGCACACTTTCAGGAGCTCTTTAGGCTGCTGACTAGTACATGTTTATCAGCAAAAAGCCGCTGGCGTTGTTTGCTTGATATGCCGGCAAACATATAGACTTTGTCCATGTGTTTAAAGGTTGATGCACTTTATCCTGTGTGTCTGTCTCACTTTCCCTCCTCCAGAATGCTCAGCGGTTAGGTGCCTCCCAGGTGACCCAGCCTCTCACCACTCCAGTTGTTTCCGTGGCAACGCCCAGCCTATTGACCCCGTTCTCCATGCCAACTGCCTACAACACAGGTAAGAGTGTGATATACAGACAGCACAGAGACACAGTGAGCAATAAAAGCTCCAGAAACCGTTCAGATCACACACTTCAGGACTTCAGGTCAGACAGTTGCTCAGAGCTTGATTGTCACTTTTTCAAGGGAAAAAACTGCCCCTGTGTTTTGTAATCTTTCTTCTCGCTCTCTTTACTCTCACTCTCTCCTCTCACTTCCTCTCTTCTCTCACTTCCTCTCTTCTCTCTTCTCATCTTTCCTTTGTCTCTGCATGCATTTTGGTTTAATTATTCCATTTTGTAAATACATTTCATTCTTTTCTGACGGAATCTTGATTGTATTAGTTTTGTTTATTATTCCCAAAATACCTTTTTAAATTAGCCTGAAGATACAGGACTACATTCAAGCCTGTTTTTGCATTAAAAAAAAGAGTAAATCATAATGAAATTTACATCTCCAGTCTTTTTTCTTTCTTTCTTCCTTCTTTCTCTCTCTGTAGAGTATCAGCTGACAAGTGCAGATCTCACGGCCCTTCAGGCCTTCACGCCGCAGGGTGCGCTGTTGCCAAGCAACGTGACTGCTTGGCAACAGCAGCAGCAGCCATCAGTATCTCAGCAACCACAGCAGCAGCCATCGGTATCGCAGCAACAGCCACAGCAGCATCAGCAGCAACCACAGCAGCTCAGCCTGGCATCACTCAGTAACCTTGTGTAAGTTTACTGAACACCATGGACAGACAGTAACATTCATATGGATATATGTACAATACTGTTCAAAAGTTTGGAATCACTATTCAGAAGGTTAGCATCACTGTTTTCAAAATCTTCTCAGTATTCAAAGAAGGCCTAATGATTTATGTGAATTGAAGAAATACATGTTTGTACTTTGTAGTTAGATTTTATTTAGTAGATACATGTTTGTTTTTAAGCTCTGCTAGTATTGTAGTAATACTCTTATTGGTTATAATTGGTTATAAATCCCCATTACAAAAATAAACTAATCAGATTTCTTTACTGTATTATGTAAAGAATGCTAGAAACTAATTGTGGAATTAGATGTGTCAGTAATTAATGGAGCTCTAGAAGATTCTAAAATACTGAAAAGGCTTGTATAGCATCAAGAATAAATAAATCCATAATAAATATCCAGATTGATCCTATGCCTAAAGTAGTGATCAGATCTCAATACAGACAACTTGACAATGTAAATACATTTATATTTATATTTATGGCATTTAGCTGACGCTCTTATCCAGAGCTCAAGTAGTCCACATCTGTTTCTTAAACCAGTGAAGCAACTTCAATCCACATCCACTATTGAACAGAAGTACATAATGCATATAGAAATAGGTAAATACAGTATGTTATTTATCATTTAATAACTGTTCTCCCAGGATTTCTGAAATATATAAACATATGTTTTGTCAAAATGTAATACTGGATATTTGTAAGGTTTATATATTTAATAGATATTCATATATTTAAGTAAGTTTCTTTACTGAACAGGTTATTGCTGTAAAAATGATTGAAATAGCCAGAGATTCCAAACTTTGAATGATAATGCATATATGCTCACTTACGTATTTGTTTTCCTACCAGTACAGGCCTAACCTCTAACCAAATGTCAAAAATGGGTTCCTGCTGTGTCACATTTCCTATTCCCTTCAGTAGCTTCATAGTAGAATATAACCTTTTAGCCTGCAGTTACATCTACAAACCTATACTGGATTCTTTTTATCAATTTATTTTTGAGCCATGAAATTCTGGTCCTTAGCCATAACATCTGTAAAGAGCTGCTGGACTGTTAGGGTGGCTGTTTTATGTGGGAATAGGATCCTGCTTTCAAAGCTTAGTATCAGAGTCAGAAAATATGATTGATCCCCACAGTGTTTGGTATAAATACCATAGATAAGTAACTTGCAGTTAAGTGAATTACTAATAAAACAAATACTGGTTAGAAGTATGTGATTGCACATAATAGAGAAGAGTAGTATATAAGTAAGATTAGAATAAGTAGTGATGACTATAATAATAATAATAAGATATTGCATGTAATTAAATGATTTAGCACCCAATAGGAACACTGCACATGATATTACACATGGTATTGCAGATAATAAATAATAAGGAACACATACACACAACTTTATATATCCTATTTATTGCTTTCAGCTCAAGGCCTAGGTCAGGGGAAAATCATATATAACATGAACAGTTCTACATGTATCTATTTCTAGAGGCTAGAGTTTATCTGTAGATACCTGCCTAGTACACAAATGAGCCATGTAGCGCTATGCTAGCACATGTCACTGAGATTAAGGCCAAAGGACATGGGCACAATAGCACGCAGTCTGCTGTCTGTGTATTCTGCCTGAGTGGTTGACCTAAAAAACAGCGGTGCAGGCTCATGTACAAGCTTGCAGAGTTCTGTGGTTGGCAGTGGCTCAAGGTGTTTTAGCAGTGTTTTCCTGACTTCTTCTGGCAGGGTTAGGAGTGTGTGAAATTGTCACTAGTCACCACACCATTAGCCACACAATCTCTCCTGTTAACACAGGTTTGGTGACATGAGTGAGATGGAGAGGTGTAACTCTTCTCTAACCTGCCCTGTGTCCATGTGTTTGTTTGTGTGTGCTCTCTCTCGTCTGTTCACAGCATGTGGGGTGCAGACAAACAGAACGGGGAGATGGCTAACTGCATCTCCGGTCTGGCTGCTAACCTCAGGTGAATAGGCCACCAAGGGAACTGTGTCCTAGCCAATCCCACACTGTGCTGGCCAGTTTTGCACTGTTGTCTTGTCTGCAGTCTATAGAGGCTCTGCCGTCATAGCAACTGCTTCAGACCAAAGCCTCAAAAACAGTCAGTGTGCTTCTGCTGCCCAGCAGACCATTCTGTTCGCAGCACTCTTCACTCCAGTCATGCCTGAGTTAATACTGCTTTGTGGTCCTTTGTGGTTCCTATTTGTTGTTTGACCTCGTTGTTTTTCAATGTTGTCATCATCCAGGTGTATTTAGAGTCATGTTGGAGGGAAGTCAATGGAGTCTTGATGTCGTTTTAAGAAATTTAAATAAAGTAAAATAATAATAGTGGACGTTAGTGAGACGTATTGTCTTGCCCGAGTCTCTGAACTCCTCAAAGTATTGCTCAGTACAGCGCCCTCTATTGCCTGTTGTTTTTAGGACATATTTCAATACTGTTGTAGTAGCAGGCTATAACCACAAGGAGGTTAAAAAGTAGGTGCGGTCAACAGCACAGTTGGGTCATATTATGAATTATATTCCTGGCATTGCCTGTAAATTCTGACCATACAGGTTTGATCAAGATAAATATTTCAAATATTTGTTCTAGAAGTATGTATTCATCTAGTTTTTAAAGGTGGTATAAGTGCTGGGTTTAATGATGCTCCATTGTACCAAAACCCATGCAGTTTTAAAGTTTGAGTTTTCCAGTGATTATTTTTAAGGCAAGGTGGAAGCAAACTAGCTGTTGCTACAGTCTTCTGAAGTGCATGTAAGGCCAGTGCACATTTACAGGGTTATATCTGAACAGGGGACAGTTGTGGTTCTGGTTGTAATTGTTGATTTGATATTTAAATATGTATTAATTTAGATTTTATGTTTATTAGACCTCTTATATTTATCAGAATAATACCCTTATACACTTTCTATCCATAAATATTTGGATTATTTCTCTAGGCATTATTTGTTGTGCTGTGCTGTGCTGTGCTGTGCTGTGTATACAGAAATATAGTCCTTTTCTAGCTCTCTGAGCAGTGTGTTTTTGGTCTGTGCCCCTGCCTGGCTTTCTTCCTGCAATCTAAATGTTAATGAAGTGTCATAAACCTGCTGTTGCTGCTCTCTGCTTTTCACTGCTGTTTTCTTAGTTATGAAATCATATTTTCCCTTTGTTGTAATCTGCTATCAGTGGTCAAGGTTCGAACATCTTCAAGGCTGTTTGCTTTATACTGTTTCTGCAAGAGTTTACCTTTCGTCAAGGTTGGCTGTGGAGTGTATGTGAAAGCAAGTGTTTTTACTTGTTTTTGGAAGTGGAATCGCTTAGCTTTTTGGCTTCTTGTCTATCTTAGTAGATGTTCCTGAGCCTTTGCTTCATCTTCCTTATCCGTCTTCTTTTGTTTGTTTAGTTTCAGTTAGCTGTGTGTAGACTTTAAATTAATACTTTATCATTTTAAAATCAAATTTATATCCACGACATCTGTTGCATATGACTGATTTCAGTGTACATCAGGGTGCGTACAAAGCGTATAAAGTCTTAGAGCAACTGACAGACACTTAAGATCTCCCAAATGCCTGATCAGAAAAAAATTTGGAGGGTCTTTGGAAAAATCTTCAAACCTGTGAACAATTCAGAATGATTGAACTAATCGATAAAAGTCCACCTGAGAGATTTCTGTTCTTTTTTATATCAAAATCATTGCCTAAGGCAGCTGACAGAGCAAAATAGATTCTATTGTATAGAAATATTGTAACATGTCTAACAGCATGATAGTCTTTGAATCAGTTTGATGGTGACAGACAGGTGAATGTTTGTGAGTGTGTGGTGTCGTCCTGGCAGAAATGCCTGAAGAATGTATATCTATTGCATGAGCATCTGACTATCCAGTCGCCATCTGTTCTAAAACACCTCCATGGCTCTGCTGCTGGTCCAAATGTGACTGATTTGGGTGTGGGGGTGTGTGTGTCTGGGGGAGGGTGAGTAATAATCAGGAGGTGCTAGCGTGTTTCGCCTGTCTTTCTCTCTGCAGTGTGACCTCACAGGCCAGCTTACTCTTGGGCAGGGAGGAGGGGATCAGCTGGTACTGTACACTCCTCCTCTCTTACTCTCTGTCTGTCTGTCTGACTGACCGTTTATTTTCTCTGTCTGCCTGTTCCCTCCAGCTGTCAGTTTGTTTCTGTACTTTTTTCTATTGCCATTTTCTTTCTTTTCCTTTTCCTGCGTTGTCTTTTCCTCTTTTTTTTTTTTTCCATTCCTCACTTTTTTGTTTTTATATTTATTTATTTCTTATCTTTTTCCTTTTTTATTTCCTTTCCTTTTTTTCCTGTTTTGTCTTCTTTTTATTATTTTTTTGTTTCTTTCTTACTTTCCCAATCTCTAACACACACAGTCTTTTTTTTTTTTAACTTCCTCTCTTTCTTCCTACTGCTGCAAATGGCTAAGCTGCATTTGTCAAGTTTTTCGCGTTTTGCTGAATTAAGCTTTTTGTGTTAACCTCAGTCAGGTGCATTTATGTGATTCTAGTATATGAATAGTTAAGCAGTGCAAATATGAAAGCCTGAAGTCTTACTTGCAGTCATCTGATTCTACTCTCTCTTTCTCTTGTCTCTGTTAAGTAATACATGATGCATTTGACCTTTGTAGCATTACATACACACACACACACACACACACACACACACACACACACACACACACACATGCAATCTTGTTCTATTGTTAAGAGTGTGAGGTTGAACCTTTGTGTGTGTGTGTGAGAGTGAGAGAGTGAGAGAGAGAGAGAGACCTGGGTGAGATTTGCATGGCTTAGATAGCACACTACTGTTCTGTTGCCACCACAACATCTCTGAGTGTCAGGATTTCACATTCTCAGACACAACACATATGCAGCATTATAAAGTGTCAAATTTGTCAAGATCTTTTTGTCATAGGCTTCAGTTTTGTCTCAGTGATTGTACTTTGTGTCAGTCACCACTTTGTCTTTGTAATCTCACTAAGCTGTTGCCCTGTTGCCTACATAGTGTTTAAACAGATTATTAGTCTCTCTCTCTCTTTCTCTCTCTCTCTCTCTCTCTCTCTCTCTCTCTCTCTCTCTCTTTCTCTCTCTC